>ML837837.1:0-18817 GCA_009831015.1 Picea engelmannii | reverse complement strand
GGTTTTCTTCCCCTAGAGGGTTTCCCAGGATAAATGTTGTGTCTCTTGTGATTGTGTATTTCTCAGTGATCTTGTCTTATGTTGTTGTTATCTATTGAAATGCAAAGAACTATAATAATGGCTTAAACATTAACATTATGATCTCAATCAAACAAGTAGATTGTTGAATTTAATTATTGCAAAAATAATTTTCAAACCATAGCATTAATCACACAATAGCTGAAAATCAAATAGCGAAAGCATAAAAATTAAATTCACAACGAGTAATTACTCCTTCAATAATCGCTTTTCATTCCTTCGAAAAACTTACAAGAAAACCTCCAGAAGCGGCCCAAAAAACAACATTGCACAGATACCAAGAAACACCTCAATCTGAGTGAAACAACCTATTGGGAGAGTACGACCTGCTACACAGCTATATGGCATGTTCGTACGAGTTGTACGAACACCGGTACGAGTCTATCTGTACGACTATACAAATCCGTACGGTATTGTTCATACAAATGTACGTAACTCTTCTGTACAACGTACAAACTTGTACGAACCGCGTGCTGCTGGAAACATCTCTTTCCTGGTTGCCTACTCTCTCTCCCTCTCTTTATAGTTTTAGCTGAGACCAAAACCCTAATCTATTTCTGAGATTACTCCTAGTCTAAGTCATGCATGCGCGAAACACACTTTTTAGACTCAACTGCTAAAAATAAGACTTTCACTTTTTAACTAAAATGAATTACAAAATAGAATTTACTTTTCAAAAATAGAATCACTTTTTGAAAATAGAATCACTTTCCAAAAATATCTCGAACTACTTCTCGCACATTCACATGGAACCTGTGTGGAAGTTCATGTTCGAGCTATAATTCTCAATAGAAACAACCCTTCCAAGGGTCATGGTGTTTTTCTCAAGCAACCTAGGGTTTCTCACCCACTGACCTCAACTAGGTCAAGCACATGTTCTAGGTCAACTCCATCTGAAATACAAACTCCCTCTTAGTCAAGAGTGATCTCAATGATAACAAGCTCTGATTCCAAGTGGTAATTTCTCAAAATTCAAAATTCAATGCAAAAAGGAAATTTCACCTTCAACTTAGAAGGTTTTTCGAATCTTAGCCTTGTGAATTTTCAACATTAAGGCTACTATAAAACAAGGTATAAAATAGTAGCAGAAAGAGTACAATGTTTCACTTCCAAACAGCCCAAACTTCCCAGCAATTCAAGGAGAAAAGATACCAAACAAAAGGGATAAGTTTCAACCCTTTTAGGGCAACTTATCAACCAATAATCAAATCTGAAAATACTTTTTTACAGCAGTAATAACACCAATACAGCAGCAGTATGACAGCAATAAAATCAGCCTCTTATATTCTTCACTTAGATGTCAAATCACTTAACAATTATCCTTTTACTTATGACAAATCAAAAAGACATATATGGATGTAAATAACAATGCCTACAGAACATATATAGCTGAAAATCAAATCTAGAATTACACGAGTTTTGGACAGCTGAAAACTTCATTAATATGCTCAAGATGAAGTACATGTACATACCATAGCCTTCTCTCAAGGCTAGTACAAATCTTCCTAGCTCTCCAAACCCTCGCTAAGGAAAATCAACAAAACCCTAGCAACCAAGAAAATCCAATATGCAAGAATCACTCCAACACATCCTCCAAAGCAAGACATCCTCTCCTCTTCTTCACAATACCACCCTAGGGTTTTATCACAAAACTCTAATCTCTAATCTACAAGGGATAAACTCTTACACTAGACCTCCAAGATGCTCTAAGGTACTCTAAGAAGACCAAGAAACCCTAGTTACTCAATGTTACCCCCCCAAGCTAGGGGTAACTAAGGAGATGATGTCTCGAGGCCCGCGGGTTGAAGACATGGAGTGTTGAGAGCCACATGAGCAAACAAAGCCCCGCCTCTCACCACACATCACCATTGATCGACACCATCAGTGTCCACCACATCAACATGGCCCACAGAGGACAAGAAGTCTTGCTTCATGAGGTAACAAGTCTGGTCTCGTGGTACATGTAATTTTGATAATTGAAGCATTTGAGCATGTTGCAAAGAGTCCTTTCTTGATTATGAAAACCTTTGCTTGGAAATTATACCTTTTGCCTCATTTCACCTTGGTGGTTGACACGTTTTCCTAGTAAGTGGGTCAGCCTCGGGAAAAGGGTTGCTACTAGGGGGTCTCCTTGAAGGGTTATCATACCATTCCCACACATACTTACCACTTTTCACACCTTTTCCCTTTCGTTTCCTCATTTTTGGGTTTTTGGGCTCATTGACCCCAAGAAGGGATTGTACCTCATTTCATGGGAAGAAGGGGCTAAAGGCCCAAAGGTGTTGTAGCTGGCAAAAGATAAAAGCCATAAATTATCCTATCGATGCTCGCCCTAATGTCCTGAGAGCAATGAAACGCTTCTCCATAAAAAATCAAGGACCTTTAAAAAAGGAAAACACATAACTAATAAATGTCTCACTTGTTGGGGGAATGCATTTGCAATGTCTTTTACTTTCCTTGCATATGGCACTCAATGTGTTCCTAACTTCAAGTGGCATTGTAGTGCTCTTTACTTTCCATTGCATATAGCACTCAATGTTTTGAACCATATTAAATTAATGGCAATAAAGGGCTTGGAAAAATGTTGCATTGCAAACGAGGATGCAACACACCCTCCACAAAGGCACCCATAAATGAGACAATATGAGCCCTTGATATGTCAAGAATCCCATGCCCAAAAGTCATACCCCTATCCATCTCATCATCACTACATGACTTAAAGAGGGTCTTTTTGGGAAACACTCTTGGACTTGGAGATTGATCTACCCAATAGGGCACCATGACAACCCTCCCATACTTAAATTTGGCAAATTTTATAAGGTCTTTGAGCATTTGTTTAGTTTTAAAAGGGGGAATTTAATGCACATGTTCGGGTGGTTCTTTTATTAAATGTGGCCTACTTGGCATGATACATGTGACTTGTGGACCCTTGGAGGGCGTACTTGTTTGTCTTTGTAAGACCTTGCCAGGTTGAAAGTCATTCCATGGAGGAATTGTGCCATTTTGACCTTCATGGGGGTTGAAGACCCCAAGGATGGATGTCACACCCCACAGGATGGGCAAAGAACCTGGGAGCTCTTATGCACTTGAGGTGATGAACGTTGCCTTTGGAGGCACCAAGACAGCACTAGAGGATGACATTGTAGCCCTTTGCACTTGGACGATGACCTTTGAAGGCCTAGGACGTCACCTTCTAAGCCTTGACGTCATGTGGAGGCTAGGGTTTTGGTGGGCTTGATGGTACCAGACGTGATGTGATGTGGTTTGAAGGAAGGAGAGGCATCGCATGAGCACTCTAGCACATGAGAGCTTGACACTTGGCCTTTGGAGGCCCAACGACTTGCTTCTTGAGGCTCAACGTCACCCTTCTAGGGCATGACATCACTCCTTTGAGGGTTTTACTTTATGTAAATTCTATTTTTGTAAGTTGTAAAGGAAAATAAAGGGGGTCGACCCTCTTTTAATTTGTTGTTGACATTTTTATGTGGACAAATTGGTTTAGATGGCCTCATATAAATAGAGGTCATCTCATTTTCATTTTAGAGACAACTCACTTGAGAATCACTTCATAACTCTTGGTTGAAACTTTCGCCCTACTTGGGGAATTCGCTCTCTCTTGTCTCTTGTGCAAAATGGATGCTTTTACTTGTCTATTGGTGGAGGAAAGGCTAGCAACTTCTCTTGGATACTTGTTCTTGGCAATTTGGTTGAATATCTTTGATAAGTAAGGGTTTTGCATGCTATCTCTTGGATTAAGTAAGGAATTTCTGCAATTTTGTGTGTTTCTTCTTGATTTCAAAGTTATTTTGTCAAACCTTTGGAGGAGTATAAAGGCATAAACCTTCCATCAAGGAATTTATCTTTTATTGTTATTGAAAAGGCTTAAAGGATTGCTACAAGGAGTAAAAAGGCTTACACCCCTAGATGAGTGCTAAACCCTGGCTCATAAACAAGAGACTCCATTACCCAATAGACAAAGACACTAATCTTTGCATTGGAGATTGAATATTGTTGCATTGGTAAACATGATTTCAAGGAGATTGAATTGTCCAAGTTTGGAATTAAATTTTACCTACTTTAAGCTATATTGTGCCCTAAGGGCGTCTTGATTTGCCAAGTAGTTAGGTTGTTGTAACAAGCATTAATCTACAGCCATTAGGGCTGCAGCAAACTCACTCTTTTATCACTCTTTACTCACTTTTCTACCACTGAAATTTACTTGCAAGCTATCATAATTGATGTACTGTTTAAAAGTTATTGTTTGGATGGATTGCTTGTTGATTTTGGTGGCTAGAACTTCTTGTTGTAGAAAAAGTTTGCTGCAGCTATAAAGTTGTTATAAAACTCTGTTGATAACACTTAATAACAGCCCTCTCTTGCTATCAAAGTCTTGGTTTAAATATTGGAAGGTTGTCTACTAATTGCTAGCTTAATTTTCCAACATCATACACTTAATTTTGATGGTTTAATTTGCAGTTGTCATAATCTCTTTACTGCGGATATATATTTCCATACTGCTGCAATTTTGGGACAGCAAGGTTTCTTGTTGATTCTCCATTGGTTTTGAGGCTTGTATCATCATATGTTGTCTTGTTTGGGCAGGTCTAACATTGTTTTAAAGGTACATAACCTTGGCAACCATTTACTAGCTCCTAAGACTCTTTCCCCAAGACTCATTCTCATTCTTGGAAACCATTTACTAGCTCCTAAGACTCTTTCCCCAAGCCTCATTCTCATCCTTGACTTGACCTATAGGGGTACTCTTTGAACTCCTTTCTTCTCCCATCGCAATCCCCCTAGGGTTACTCGGGAAGCCTCCCTTGTGTTGGACTTGTCCTTTACTAAAACGAGGGGGACATCTATTAAGGTGACAGTGATAAGTGTTCCCAGTTGTGTCACACACTTGGTATTTGGGTTGGGTTTTGCCCAAACTACAAATTGTGTGATAACACTCAAGAGAGAGAGATCAAGCACATGTGAAGACTCTAGAAAGAGAGAGAGAGGCTAGTGCGCACTCTTCTCTAGGTCACATCTCATCACAAGCTGAATACAAGTGAGTGAGTGAACATATATGAATGGAAAGACTCTCCTTCCTCTATTTATATGAGAGGTAGGGGAGGCCAACAATACAATGTGGGTCTTAGCCCTTACAAGCAACCTACAATGAACATGTGTAGGCCAACACAAGTGAGACGCTACACTCTAAAGTGCATGTGTCCTGCTCCAAGGTGATGTCATGCACAATAATGGCTCCAAGGTGATGTAGCTACACAGGCAAGTCCACATCCCTCCATCACAAGCCTCCATGGACTCCATGAATTCTCCTAAACAATGTATTCCACTAGGTCAGCTACCTCTATAAGAATATTGTCGAAGCCCCAGGTGTGTCCTCGAGCCATCTTCAATCCTTCGAACAGGAATTCAAGTTGCCATATGCCAACTAGGGCCTAATGCCCTCCTCCATGTTGCACAATGCTCCTCATCCCATGTAGGGTGCTCTCCAAGCAAGTGGATCCTTCATGGGGCCCCAATGAAGTGAGTTCACCAAACTGCCAAGAGAACTCCAACACCTAAGGGAAGAACACTAAACCAACAATCATGTGAGGTCAAGCATCCACTGAACAAGCTATCTCAACTGTGCAAGTCCATCAAGGATTATCTCTCACGTGTCAATCCTCTTTAACCATCCAAGGGCTGAACATACACCTTGTACCCAAAATCTCATGAAGCACCCTAAGCATGGTCTACACATTTTGGGAGTAACCTCGAACATTAACAATGGATAAGGCTAAAGAAGTTATCCGATCTTATTATATGGGCAAGGGTACCCCTGGATATGAAAAATACATGATAATCTGATATTTGATTGATAGTCGATGGACTGGGATGCTCCATTGGCCCATTCATGCAGCAACACTTTTCCTCAACCCCGCCTATGCTTACTCATGTAACTTTGATTTCGATGGTGAGGTGATGGAAGGGCCCTTAACATGTCTCCAGAGGATGGTACCTAATGTCTATGCTTGCAAAGCAATTAATCACGAGATGGACATGTGTCGGGTGCTAGCGAACTACTTGGCTTTGCCAATGTTGTCCATGAAAGGAGTATTTTGATGCCATGTAAGCCATTAGAATTTAGAACTTTGATTACATGTTTTGTTTGGAAGTTGAGTTATGTTTTCTTTATTTCCTATTTTCCACTATATGAAATGTAATTTAAGTCTTTTTTTCTTATTTGTTGTTGATGTTTGGTGGTGAAATTAGGAGGAAAGAGCACCATATTAACAGAAACTTGTCATTCGAGTCCTTAGCCAAACCTATAGCATTTCAAGATACGAGTGTAATTTAAGTGTGTTTGAAAAAATAAACTCAAAGAAGTGCAACAAGTTAGAACTTCAACTAAGCAATTACAATTATTATAATTTATGACCCTAACATATTTATGATCCTCAAGACTCGTTAAATTTATTGTGACCCTCTTACAGGTTGGATTTCCCACGTCTTAATGATTTGGTATATGCCCACTACAATCTCCAACCGTGGGTGAGGCAACTGGAGAAAATACCTAATGTGGATACCATTTCCTTTGGACATATTAACATATTGTCTAAGTGGAGGGTGGAGTACGAGGCGCCTACATGGTTAGAGGAGGAGGCACAGAAGCAACAAGTGCATGGGGCAAGGGAGGAGCAATAACAAGAAGTGAACGGGGCAAGGGAGGAGAAGCAAGCGTGGGGGGCAGAGGAGCCCTTTGACATCATGGAGGGTAGTGTGGCATCGTCAGCACCACCTTCTACATAGATTGATACAACTACACCCACCAATCGATGTCAGACAAATGATGCAAGACCTTTCTAGTGGAAAATGAGCCATGACCTTTTCTCCTAAAAGGGGGGTAAGGATTTGATACTAGATAGCTAGTTATCGATTTGTCATTGTAGATGACTCGTGATAATGACATACATTTATATATTTAATGTCATTTTGTATTGGTTGTCCACTTTTGAGTCCTTGATTGGACAACTATCAGGGTTCAGGATTCAGTTTCAACTTTGATGTATCATTTTTTATTTGGAATCCACTACAACATCTATATATCGATGTTTTTTCCATACTTATGTGCCAATGTGTTTATTTAATGTTGCTATTGGTTTATATGTTTAAAAAAAATGAAAAATGAATTTCTTTTGTATTTTTCAATGCTTGCCACGGTTTGCTGATTTTTTCGCCGATGTTGTCGAGAAGTTGTATTCTGGACCATCATCAATTTTTTGCTAATGTCGATTTTTTGAACAATGATGTCATCAAAATTGATTAATATTGGGATAGTCATCACCGTTGATTTATATTGAGATAAATGTTGTAGTGTAAATGGGATGTACAAGGCTTCTAGCAGGGCAAATCTATGTGAGTTCTTTGTCCATGATAGTTTGAATCTGTGAACTGGAGAACTACTTGTATCGTGTCTCTTCTCTCCTGTGATATGGACTTCATTCACCTCTGTCATGTATTTGATCTGTCTAATATTTTTACCAGTTGGCATGAAATTGCAAGTTGAATGCAGCTTTGATAAGAGATATTAGTTAGTGTAAGAGATGTATTGTTTGAGTATATATTTTTGGCAGTAGTCGTCATCATCTATTGGAGCCCATAGTGTTAGATTTTGTAACTCATGAGGTGTCTCAGTTGTGCCTATGTGTCCTAGACCAGCTGATGGATACACCAAGGCCCAGATCAGCTTTTTTTATCTCAGCCTAAGTCTAACTTAGGCTTGCAGCAAAATTTTTGCTTTTGAATGGATTGTGGGGCCCATGGAGAGAGGGGGCGCACTTGTTGAGTGGTCGGTGGGTCCCAAGCAAGTGGGGCGCACCTCATGATCCTTTTGAGTGGGTTGTGGCGTTCAGCCTAAGGGGGCGCACCATCTAGAAGCCTTGGAGGCTGAATTGGCACACAATTCAAAGCAAGGAAGGTGTCTGCTAGTGAGATAAAAGGAGGCTGAGGGAGAGAGGACACACACATTGTTCATTTGTGTGTTTTCAAGTGAGTTGAAGGAGAGAGCTTGAGGCTGAGCAAAGAGGGCGACTGGACGAGTAATTTGAACAGCCAGCTGAGGGGCGATTTCAGGGCTACTTGGGTAGCTTGCAGAGGCTGATCTTTTGCGGCAAAGGAGGCCATTCAAGCTGGAGCATACTAGGCCATAGCAGGCCGTATATTTCAGCAAGCAAAGGGCCATTTCTGAGCAGGCCATACAGCAGCCTACAGAGTCAGAAATTCTCAGGCCAAACTGCAGTCAACAGAGGGAGAAATTCAGAGGCCGTACAACAGAGATTATTGGGCCGTACTGCTGAGAAAAGAGTCCAAGGTCAACAGGCCGTACATTTGGGTTTAGCTGGGTCGTACAGCGGATAGAAAGGGCTGAACTTTTCTGTAACAATTACTGAATAATTCTGTTGTTGTAACCTTTCCTCTGAAGCCTCAATAAAAGCCCTCCTTTGCTGGTTTTCCCCACACTGGTGTTTTGAGGGTACATCTGATGTCTTGAATAATTTTTGTGCTCGTTTTCTGTATGTTTCCACTGTGATTTCCGATGTTATAACTCAGCTGTAGGTAAACTGTATAATTCTAAAATTTATAACAGCATGTATAAATTTCTGTTTAAGTGAATTATTGGTATTTAATCTGTGTCTGAGTTATCAGATTTCAACACATAGAAAGGAATGAAGGGATTAAGTAGCATGAAATTGCAAGCTGAATGCAGCTTTGCTAAGAGATATTAGTTAATGTAAATGTATCGTTTGAGTATATATGTTTGGCAAYAGTTGYCATTATGTATTGGAGCCCACAGAAAGGAATCAAGGGATTAAGATAGAATCGTGGTATCTAGAATTCTAAATTTATGTTGTGAAATTGAAGATAACCACATGTTTTTCAAGAGAATATTATTTTATGGCAGCAGGAATTAAGTAATGCTACAGGAGTTGATCAACAAGCTCTCTTATTAATAGCAGCAAGAGTTAGACAAGGCTAAAGCGAAAGTGAATCAAAGCAACCCATCTCATGTGCAAGTGGATACAGAAATTTCTCTGGTTTACATAAGAATCTGCCTAAATTTTTAGTTTGAAAACCCCTACAAATAGTAGGGTTATGCAGGCACTTCAAATGTGATGTAGCCTTCAAGTTTGTCAAAGTGAATCTGGTTGGAATTGGAAGCCATAGTGGAGTTCACCAGGGAGTGTTTCCGTTGGACAATCAATAGCTAGAAAGAATTTAAGCTTGCTTAAATCTATCCTCAAAAGCAGAGCAAGAACTTCTTTGGAAACCAAGATCACAATCACCATGCAACACAAGTCAGAACTCAATTGAGCAAAATGGTTTTCAACATTTTGGCATGCATAATGTTTAGATTAATGACAATTGGCCCCGTCCAAGAACTTGCAAATCCACCATTGGAAGATGCTTATAACATGAGTAGGATGAAATAATGTCATGAGTAGGAAACATTTTAGGGGCTAAATTTTTCCATTTGGCTAATTTTCAATCTTTTTCCCAAAGATAATTTGCCAATTTCCATTTTTTTCCAAAAGTGATTCACCCAAATTCTATAGGATAAGAGTATTTTACTCTTAAAATCACCAAAAATTTATAGAAACTATATAGAATTCTTAGAAATTTGAATTTTTTTTTTAAAATATTGTCAAAAAATTTATAGTTGGCATTTTAAGATTAGTAAGATTCTCCAAGGTTTCTACACTTATGTGATAAATATGGATCCTTCAATTTTCCCTACCCATAAGCATAGGAAGTTGATCATAGATGCATGGAGCCAAACATGAACCGGAGCACGATTTGTCGGATGAGACGGGCTTTTCTAAATTTTACTCTTGTTCATAAATTTCATTTCCACATTTTGATTCCTTTGCGTTAATGAAGCATGTATCATTGAAATTAAGCTATCTTTATCTTATTGTTATGATCCTTTGACTCATAGTTTTATGTTATAACTTATGCCTACAAAGACTTTGAGTGCAGAGAATTTATCAAAGAAACAAGATTGGCAAGAATGGATGCCAGTGCATTTGCCGAACACAAAGGAAAAGCCGTTAGCCAACTAAGCCTATGTCGAGGCAAGAGAAGATGAAGAGGGCAATCGATTTTGCTTCCAACCAAGCAGCAAATGTAAAGATAATGCAACACTTAGCCTAGTGCAACTGCAAAGTGATCAAAGTTAGAGGGTTGGGAGTATGTGAACAAGATATTGTAAGCAAGCAACCAATGATAGGAGAATACTCCCTCGTTATATAATTATGCCATAATCGAATGAGATGTGAGAGCGGGGAGGAGGTGAAAGAATTGGAACATGACAATGTTATTGAAGTGAAACACTGTGAAAGTATGTGCCTCCATAATGCTTCGATGAAAACCAACAATGAGGATGCAACCATTCAATTCCTCAAAACTAATAGAGGAGAAAGCCAAGCTTCGAGTAATTCCCAAGCATTGGGAGAAGCAATGCAAAGACTAGTTCAATTTCCAACATTGTGCATCACGAGGTGAAGGTCCAATTTTCAGTCATAGGGAAAGTACCAACAAAATAATGTTAGTGTTTGTAGCTCGGACAGGGATTTTCATAAGGGTGTCTACTTGCGGAAATCGTCATTAAATGTATCCTATACCTTTCCTAGAATTCACTTTATTAATTTATTAATAAAGTAAATGTTTTTATTAAAGTGACTTTTAATTAACAAAGTGACTAAGTCAAAGTCACTTAATGATTTAATTAAAAGAGAGTCGTTGATCTCACGATCTAATCTTGACCGTTGAGATTAGGTAAATGGCTCAAGCCAAAAATACAAAAGACAGAAAGAGTAAAGGAAAAAGACACGAGGAGAATTCATTTTCAAAAGTCACGTGAGGTGAAGGAGAGGAAAAATCAGATCTGATTTTTCCAGCATTGAAGAGGAAGAGGGACAGGTACAACATGTATTTCGAGGCAGCACGGTTTTCAAGACAACGCGTATTTCAAGGCAGTACGGATTTTGAGGCAGCATGGTTTTCGAGGAAGCACATATTTCAAGGCAGCGTGAATTTCAAGGCAGCATGTGTGAGTTGCATTTATTACAGCAATCAGATCCGTTCATACAGTAGGTTGTACAAGCCATACGGACAACCTCAGTGATCAGCAAGCATGCAGATCAAGGCACTGTAATTTTCAGGTTTGCAGATTTTGATTGTGGTTTTTCTTTCTTAGAACCATTTTCCCTGTGAGGGGAGCTCTTGTAAGTTCTGAAGATATTTTGAATGATGAACTGATTTGGAAGAGCAGAAATAATTGCGTACTGTGTGTGATTGCTTTTCTCGTTTTCCGATGCATGCAAGAGTTAATAATTTCAGCGAAGTAATTAGATCTGATTTGTTCACTTAACTGATTTTAGAGAAATTAATAAAGGCAACACTCCACAACCATTGAGCCAAGCATCACAAAAAGTGCTCATCTTAGACAAGATGACTCAAATGCACAAGTGAGCAAGTGGGAGTTATTGTTCAAGTCATGGGACTTGTGCACAAAGAGTCAAAACGTTGTTCATTGATAAGCCTCACTTCAAGGGATAAAAAATGGTAATTATTGAATATCATCCTCACAATAAGATTGAATAGTCAACATGAGGACAAAGACAAAACTTGTAAATGGTTGAGAGCCCAAGGCAACCGAAAAGTCTAGGGTAGCTGAAGAGTTGGAAAGTTGGAAGGCCAAGGGCCTCTAGACAAACTTATAAATAGAACTCATGCCTTCAAGCAAAGGGTTCTCTTTTTGTCATTGTAAGCTATCTTCATATGTTAATAAAGAGACTGTTGTTAGCTATTGTGTTTATGCTCTTGCGGAACTATGATTGGCTATGGACTATTCTCTCCTTTCCTGGTTCTCTTGGTGCTTGTGGGCATGAGCATTCTAATTTGTGAACAATTATCTCCATTAGTAGTGTTTATTCTCACTTATCTTTTGCTAGCTAAGAACTGATATGAAGCAGGGGGTCTCGTGACAGCTTTGGACTATTCTTGATTACTCAAACCCTCTAATTTTGCATATGCTTTAGTTGGTGGACTATTCTCCATGTTGTTATATGTTTAGTTATGTTTCATTTCAGCACAGTTACTAACTAATTTTGTGACAAGGAAGTGCTCTTAGCAATGGGATTGTT
Organism: Picea engelmannii; assembly: GCA_009831015.1. Classification (NCBI taxonomy): domain Eukaryota; kingdom Viridiplantae; phylum Streptophyta; class Pinopsida; order Pinales; family Pinaceae; genus Picea; species Picea engelmannii. Next base: position 6,542 of record ML837837.1, on the reverse strand, counting down.
TCACTTCATGAAGGAATTGGCATGGTTCAATTCAGGTTCATTTTCGGTGGTAGTGGTGGACTATTCTCCCTATATCGGTTACATCTCTAGACTTTGTTATTTGCTCCTCTAGTTAGGATTTAGCTAGTTGCAATTTGCATCTTACATTCGTTGCATTTCATTCTCCACATCCACTCCATACTCATTTGTATTTCCACACTTTACATTTGTTAGTTAGATTAAAGAGCATATGAGAACATCATACATTGGATATGGCAGTAAAGCCATAACCGAAGGGCTTGCCATTTTCAATGGAGGAAGGTCTAATTAGGCCCTTTTGTCAAGTAATCTTATGAAATTGGCAAAGGTCATTTGCCCATGTCAACAGTGCTCTGATACCATGTTGAGATCACAAACAAAAAGAAGGGATTGAATGGAACCAAAACACTAACATAAAAACCTACAATAAAAAGAGAAAAAGCTAGCACTAAAGAAGTGCACTAGGGCTGAACCAAAAGTGCACTAGAGAGAGAAAGATGCCAAAGTATGAGTGCACTATACATGAGATGCACAAATGCACATAAAAGAGAAAATATGCCAACCACAAAAGAGTGTCAAAGATGTAGTGCCCGCAAGCTTAAAACACTTGTATTAGGGAGCCTTAGCTCAATCATCAAAAAAATGAGGTTTGAGTTATACACTTGAGTTGTGTATTTATATGCAACTCAAGTAGGGTATCCTCCCAAGAGGAGTTATGTGGGCCAAGAGGAGTTATGGACCCACATAAGTAGGGTTCACTCCTCAAGAGGGTTATTGAGTCTACATATCAAAGTTGACTAAGTCAGCCTTAACCATAACCTAGTATTATAATAAATGATGGCCTTGGCCATAATTAATGCCTAACAAAATGCATTAATGACACAATATGAGATGGTTGTGGCCACATGTGAAGATTACACCATTCTCAACAGCAATTGTGATGACACTTCCATTAATCACCCAATTAAAATTTCAATGCCAAACTCCAAAAAATTCCTTTTAAAAAATAATTTATACACAAAATTAATCGTTCTATATTGAGAAAGTTTCCAAATTCCCAACTATGAAATTGTTTTCCAAACAATTCAACTTACTTTCAGTATATATCTTTCACTCCTACAATCTATACCTATCTTTGCATTCACTACTGTATAAAGAAATTGTGTCAATGCCAAAAAAAAACACTATAATGTACACCAAACGATCCACTCAAAATAAATGTACCTCTTCAAAATGGATATGCTCAAGCCACACACATCCCATAACAACATTATCGGTTTCTTTGTGAGTGCACAATTTCTTGTTCTTTTGTTCAATGTTAGATGAATCTAGAATCTCAATGTCAAGGTCGTGAAGCTAAACCAGATCTGTGATAAGCCCTTCCTTCTCATGCAATAGAACACCGTTTCTATGCGACGAAGGTTGTAGATCCTCAAATCTTCCAATTCCTCAATTGCCAATATTCCAATGTTTAGAAAGCTCCAAACTCGACTTTGCTAAACCTGTCAATAGTATTCAAAAATCATGGTCTCCAAAAGAACCATGGTCAAAAATTTTGAAACCCTCCCTTCAAAGCGCTCTTCTAACTACAAAACTTCCTCACTGTTGTTGTTGCCTTTTTCTTCTTTGAACGGATATGCATGTTCACTTCAAATCGCCCTCTATGATCATATTGATGAAAAGGCAGACCACCAATGCAAAGGAAATTGAAATTGGACCAGGCCTTGCTCTAAGTGATTGATCTTCAAACCAATTTCATTCATTACAGCATATGGAGGAAGTTGTCACTCCCTTGCAACACATATTTTTTTCTTTCTACTCTATCTATCCCACATGCAATAGGAAATGACATACAATACATTTTACATATGAGAGCACATTCTCACAGAAACAGTGATAGAGTGAAGGTAACGCCACTTGTTAGTTTGGTGGGAGCATGATGAGTGATTTTGCACCCAGAGTATATTTCAGAGCCAATTTGTAACTTGACTCTAAAACCAAATGAAGATTTATAGACCAGAAAATATGAAACAACAATGGAGCAACACAATAATTTTACAATAATGCACAAGCAGCTCAATGTTTGCATGATGAGGAAACATATTCATGCATGAACGAGAATCTCCTCATGAAATAGCAACCCCTAAAAATCTCTCAACAATAATTTCTCCAGCTCTAATTAATACTTCAACACATAAGCACACGAACAACATTCATCAACAATTCAGTACAACAATAATATAGCCAAATGAATCATTAACCCAGCACAGTCCTATCTCTGCCAACGAAGGAAGTGTAGGTTTTGTGCTTTTATTAGCAATCATTTTCTATGTCTAAGTTTAGTATCAAGCAAACTAAGTAATATCAGTTGGCTGTAGAAGATATCAGTAGTTTGTTTTTGAAAAGCAACACCTAAGGGTATAGCAGGGGTGCCATTGTAAAGTTATATACAGGTACTAATATTAAAAAAACTTTATGTTTCTGTTTATTATTTAAAAAAAAACAAAGGAATACAAACCAATAAGAGGCTAATATTATGTCTAGGAGAAGTTCTTGTGAAACACCCTTAAAACATCCGATAACCTAAGCACCACCACACTAGGAAGTTTGAAAAAATAATCATCATATGCTTAAATGTAACGAATAACCAGCAAATTAATGTATAGTTTTGCGATAAACAACACAAGTGTAATAGCAGAAGTCATATTACATGAACAAGTTGCTAAGAACAGCAACCATTCTCAAAAACACATAGACCAGATCCCCAAAAGTGTTAGGATGTGGAATATCCCTAGTGGTAATTTATGTGATATAACTTTGAATGAAATCCTTAATAGCACCTTTGGGGGTTGTTTAAATCATTATTGCCCCATAACAATCCTCTAGTATGACTTCATGATAGAATTTTTGGAAGCTAATTATGTCAACGCACAATATTTTATTATATTTTAGTGGATGCTCTAGAAGGTTAGCTTTGTATAAATAGAGTGCTCATTTCCATCATCAGCACAAGGAGATAAGCGATTATGAATTTTGAAATACTTTGATTATGAATTTTGAAATACTCATGTGGATATTATTATTTACAAGAGTTATTTTTTAACTTAATGCTAAATCTTCGAGCATATGCTCCACCTTTAAATCTTGTGTAAGTCTCGCTTCTATTTGTTTGGGTTGGTTATGTTTTCTAAATTGTTGTGTGTGCTAGTGGAGCTAAGAGATGGTTATGGAGATCTCTTGTGCATAATTTCTACAAAAAGGAGACGTCTTGAATATTGCAAATGATCTTTCTTCTACCACAATGTGAAAAATCCAAAACCAAAAATATAAGAGGTTGTGCACCATGTTCAATTTCTTGCTCCAAAACTCACAAGACAGCATGATGATGACCCAAACTAATAATATAGATAGGATGTTATCCAAATACACTGACACTTACCTTGCCTTGACAAAATCTCCAACATGCTAAGTTATACAGTTAGAGTCAAATGCCTTGGACATCCACTGTTGCCCTAACAACATAAAGCACATGAAAAGGAGCATTGATGTAACCTTGAAGACCTACATACAAGCAAAGTAGATCAAAAACATTCACCTTAAAGGCTGAAACCATAACTGAAAAGATACAGAAGCAGTTACAATTTAACCATTATAAGAGCAAGAAAGAAAGTGATGTAAGGATATAAATATATACAAAAAACATTATTTAACCTAAATACACCTTATTAGGCCCATATTGAAATAGGAGCTAAATTAACTAAGTCGTTTGATCAACTCAAGTAAGCATAGATTAATAACAAATGCAACACTAATCAATGAGACACTGCCATAATTTGGAGCATCTCAGATCTCTTGGGTAAATTGTGGATGTCCAGCTAGTGTCTAATATAGATCCATAAGATGATTTGGTCTGCAACTAATAAGGGTTCAAAACAAACAAAACTAACTGAATATTAGTCAATAAATTGACAATCTAACTTTGTTTAATATCAATAACTGTGTGTGTTTATGTATGTATGTGAATAGTCAAGCCCAGTCCTGACCAATAAAAACCTCCAACCAATCAATCTATGGAGATCTCATGAGTCATGACCCTGGGTGGTACAAGGTTAATTTTGACAACATTTCGAAAAGGAAACCAGGGATAGAAGGGGAAGGTGGTGTAACCAAAAACTGACAAGGTAAAATCAAGTTGGTCTTCTACAAATACCTAGGAGAAGAAACAAATAATTTGGCGGAAAACCAAGGGGTTATTTTAAGATTCACAAAAGCAAAGAGAATTGGGGCTAGTAATATGATAATATCATTATTGAAGGAGATTCCAAACTCCTCATAGATCTTCTCAAAAAGAACACAATTAGCAAGTCATGGGAACTAAATGGAAGTACCGAATGTGTTAAGTAGTAGTGAGGAAAAAGGCAAAAAGTAAATCTTAAAATTTTGTCAATAAAAGAACAAGTCCCTGTTAGTTTTCTTCATATGAGATATAATCGATGTATTATTACAATAATGAGTGTTCCATATATAGGGAACATAAGGTGACCATCCATGAAAGGATGCGTCCCTTGAACAATCAATAACTATTTGTTATTATCATTTACTTATTATATAATATATATAATAATTATATTATTAATTATTATCTTTAGAGAATGTCTTCCCGATGTTGTCCAAACATCAACACTCCCTCTCAACGAGGGAGACATTCTGCAACATGCCACTCTTGTCTTTGAAGTATACAAACTTCACCCTAGACTCATGACACTTGTCTTTCAGTGTTGGGAGACTCTCCCACCTGAACCGAGGAGAAACTCCTTCTGTGGCTCTCCCTCTGAGCCAATTAACTCTCTCTGAGATTAGGCTCACTTTGGGTCCGCATGTAAAAGCATATAACATCTTGAGTCTTTATCATTCCTTGTCAAATCACCATGACTAGGACAAAGACTACACCAAGATCTTTCACCACAGGCACACACCTATGAGTGAATGTCGGCTTGATGCTAACTGACACGTGGAAATCTCTTCAAGCACCTCGAGTCCATATTATTCCTTGTCGTGATCAAAGAAGGACTACGTCTGGGCCCATTTATCACAAGTGCACCTTTGAGATAAATGTATCCTATCTCCCTTGGTTTGCAGCCCAATGTAGGAGAAGTTATGTCCGATGCTGAAACATCAACACTCCCTCTTAGCTAGGGAGGTATCTTTCCATAGTAGTACACAACTATTGTCCAGAGACACGCAGTCTCCGCCAGTGGTACAAAACCACCATAGTAGTAAAATATTTGTCACACATGGCACCCCCATGTGGACTTCTAGAGGCTACTCACTCTAGGAACACTTAGGGTCAACTCCCCATAGTGTGAGACATTAACGGTCAACTCCCTTGACATGTCCTCATGTTCTCTCAACATGGGACGATGGGCTATAAGCCCAAACGCACTTATTCCTTCTCGAATAAGTGTTCCACTTATCCCTTCTCGGATAAGTGTTCTCACAAATCAACTCAACTCAATTCACAGAGGAGTACGATCTGGAGAAAGTTTGTCACACATGACACTCCATGTGGACTTTTAGAGGCTACACCCTCTAGAAACACTAGGGTCAACTCCCATAGTGTATGATGTCAAGGGTCAACTCCCTTGACATGTCCTCATGTGCTCTCCACATGGGACGTTGGGTTATAAGCCCAACTGCATTTATTCCTTCTCGAATAAGTGTTCCACTTATCCCTTCTCGGATAAGTGTCCTCACAGATCAACTCGACTCAATTCACAGAGGAGTACGATCTGGAGAAAGTTTGTCACACATGGCACTCCATGTGGACTTCTAGAGGCTACACCCTCTAGAAACACTAGGGTCAACTCCCATAGTTTATGACGTCAAGAGTCAACTCCCATAGTTTATGACGTCAAGGGTCAACTCCCTTGACATGTCCTCATGTGCTCTCCACATGGGACGTTGGGTTATAAGCCCAACCGCACTTATCCCTTCTCGAATAGGTGTCCCACTTATCCCTTCTCGGATAAGTGTCATCACAGATCAAATCAACTCAGTCACATAGGAGTACGATCTGAAGAATGTCTCAGGAAGCTGCAAACATCAACACTCCCTCTCAATGAGGGAGGCATTCTCTGCCATGCCAAGTCTGTCACAAAAGTACTTAAACTTCATCTTGGTTTGGTAAGAACATCAGCAACCTGCTCATCTGTAGGAAGGTACTGCACCAATACTTCCTTCCTCTGCACCATGTCTCGGATGAAATGGTACTCGATCTCAATGTGGTTCGATTTGTCATGAAACACCGGATTATCAGAAATCTTCACACAACTTTGGTTACCATAATGAATAATGGTGGAATCCAGCACATGTTTGGATAGGTCTGCAAGGAGCTTGTGAAGCCACACTGCTTCACGGACTGTCATACTTAATGCAATGTATTATGCTTCTGTTGTGCTCAACGCCACAGAAGTTCATTTCCTGCTACACCAGGAAACCATGAAAGATCCCAAAGTGAAGCAACA
>WSFP011301904.1:0-45121 GCA_009831015.1 Picea engelmannii | reverse complement strand
ATATATGCAACTTCAAGCTGAAATGTGCACATCAAACCCAAATTTAAATTTGCATGTAGTTTTACAGCACTGCAAAGCAACCAACCTGGAGCGGAGGCAGTTGCCATGGCAGAATTAGTAATAGTTGTCTTCCTGAGTTTGCCTAATCCACTATCAGGGCAAGGGCCGGCCAGACTATCGTCCCACAGCTTATCCAGTAACCCCATTACACTTCCTTCCTCTGCCAAACAGATAAAATTATTCAGAGATTTTGTGATCCCAAAACCTGCTCCAAAATCGTTTTTTAAAGTAATCGAAATGATAGATGAAGATTGGGATAACTGTTGCCAAATTTACAGCTAAGCTGAATTCCAATCATTTCGTCGTCCTTTGTTGTTTATATCTTATCTGATTTTTCGGTGACTTGTCAATCGCCGAGAGGTTAGAAGATAAGGTGAATGGACCCGAGTCACGAAAAATCCGGACTCAGCCAAATTTCCACTGACGTGTAATGGAACGTACGTTTCTATTCTTGTCATAGGGAATGGTGGGTTGTAAGGCCTTCTTTTTCGCAAACTCGGGATGATTCTTTGTGCTTATCTCAAACAATGTGGACGTAACGTAAAGATGAAAGAAAATAAAACCATAATAATTGTAAAGATGAAAGAAAATAAAATCATAATAATTAAAAACCAATATAAGGGGAAATTGATGTACATTAGTTTTTAATATTTATGGTTGGATGTTAATCTTATTCCATTTTATTGTGCTGAGGGCTTTATTTTTTAATATTTATGGTTAGATGTTAATCTTATTCCATTTGCATGTATATAATACATAAGGGTAGGGGTAGGGTATCCTTAAAAAGTTTAGTTTTTTTAACTTTTCAATCAATATTGTTGCTTTTTGGAAATAGTTGGCTTGTGGTATTTGTATACATGCTTTCACAATACAACAAATCATATGTACTCCACAATAAATGGTTTTTGGAAATAGTTGGCTTGTCGTATTTATATACATGTTTTCACAATACAACAAATGATATGTACTCCACAACAAATGGTTTTTGAAAACAATTAGTTGGCTTGTCGTATTTGTATACATTTTCTCACAATACAAGAAACAATATACACCCCATAGTAGATGGTTTTTAAAAACAGTTGGCTTGTCAAATTTGTATACATGTTTTCACAATACAACAAATAATATGCACTTCACAACAAAGCATTTAATGCTCTATATGTTGGGATATATAATGTTAGATTTAAAATATCACATCAAGCAATATATATCCCATCATATAAAATATCAAATGTTTTGTTGCGGGGTGTATATTGACAGCCTCTCAATACTATTCCATAAAGCTCTATTTTATGGCTTTGTCAATGGTCTACGTCCCTTATTGGCTAAGCTTGCATTTGTCTCTTTGGATATCTTTGCTTTCTCATATTTCCTCAAAGGTATGAGATGTTCTTGGCGTTGTTGACACTTGTAACTCTATGTTAAGACGATCTCAAAGATGAATCTATGCTTTTATTGCCAAGGTGAATGATGATATGAAGCTTGTTCTATCCAAAGTAAATGGACAACAATTTAGCTATGAAGTTGGATATTTTCTTTAGAATATTGGTTAATATTATGGTTTTGTATTGTTGTTGAGTTGGAAGAAAGTTGAGTAAATTAATGAAAGATTCTTATTAGAGGAATTAGGAGATATGATACAAACTCCCTAGTCCATGAGGTTAGCAAAAACTGTATGTCACTTATAGAAGAAGAAGCATTATGTCAATTTATGAGATCTGTAATCAAAATAAGGCATTAGAGCACCACCAAAAAATGACTACATTGTAGGTTGAGATATATCTTAAGCAAGTAAGATCAATATTGAAAATGTGATTTTTCTTTAATTCTTTCTATGGTTCCATAGATCTTAAATGGTCTCTCATCTTTAAGACTCACTTTGATTTCTTCCCACACCTCCTTAAAACTTTAGTTCTAGCCATTGGTTTACGGTTGAGGAGAAATATGGAGGGTTTCATTCCACTTAGGTAAGAATTATAGGAGAAGAAATAAAAGGCCAGGTAAGATGTTCAAGGGGAGATATGAGATAAAAACTCCAAATGCTTCTCCTTGGTGGATCTTTGAAAACTTTCCTGGTGAAACCAACACTCTCAAATGATCGGTCCTTAAAAATCTCTTCATAATATCCCAATGCATAACTTTGACCCTCTCTTTCCTCGCTACCCTTCCACTCAATTAGTTTGCAACAATCCTTACAAAAACAAATTGATTCCATTACTCATTAAAATAATAAGAACAACTTATTCTTTTTGGAATATAGCTTACCATCCAAACCTAAAGACAAACTATCCGTCTAATAAAAAAAAAAATATGTTTATTTCCAAAAAAAAACTCACTATAATGACTAGAAGAAAAAGAGTTTCACTCCATTGATACCCAACATATATGAGATAAAAAAATGCGATTGTGATTTTTTTAATTCTTCATATAATCTCATAGATCCTATAGAAGAGTTTCACTTCACTAATACCCACATATGAGATAAAAAGATGTGATTGTGATTTTTTTTAACTCCCATAAATCCTATAGGGCCCATAGATGTAAAGTAAAATATTTTTTTTAATTCCCATAGATACTATAGTCCCATAGATGTAAAGTATTTTTTTTTTTTTAATTCACATATATCGTATAGGGCCCAATAGATTTAAAGTAAAATATTGAAGTACATAGAAAAGGTGGATTGAGAAGGCGGAGGAATGAGAAAAGATTTGTGTTATAACGTGCTAAGTCAATGTAATCATTGTATAATATTTCTAATTGCAATATGAAATGTATGGTATGGGTTGTTTAATCCATTTATACGTATAGAGTGTTGATTTGCAGATTTGCAGTGAGATTTTAAATTTTTTTTTTGAGATTTTAATTTTTTTTGAAATAATATTGGAAGGCATGCACACAAACATTCATTAATCTATATGATAATGGAAGAAATGAAAATGTTACGTCATAAAATATATATACATATATTATTTATAAATGTTTTATTTCTACTCACTCAAATGCGTTGTTGCAGTGTGTATAATTTTAAAACCAGGTGTCCAATCATTGTGATTATTTATTTATATATATTTTTAAAGGTATCACATATTTTTATAATGATATTGATATGAATTAATTTCATACGGATCATTTTATTTTTTTGTTTTATAATATATTTAATTTGTTATTTTTTTTGTTTTATCAAAGATTTAATTTGTTAAATATAAACTAGTGGATGAATATTTAATTTGTTAAATATAAACTAGTGGATGAATGGATGCTTTATTCATATAATAGTTTTTTTATTTTTGTTATTTTTTGTTTGTTTGTTAGTTTGTCAGTGATTTGTGGGACTAACCTGTGGTACTACTATGGTTGGAACCTGTGGCACCACTATGGTTGGATTTTTTGTCCCCGTAGGTTTCTAACTGGTGACTTTAACATCACGGATTGATATTTTTTTCTTTACTCTTTCACCTCTTCTATCGTGTGTACACACATGTATAATAATAATAATAATAATAATTATTATTATTATTATTATTTAAGGTCATTGTGTGTGGGACAAAGGATCACCTCTTTGTCTTACCTCGAGACACCAAATTGGTGTATGAAACCTCCTCTTTGTGGGACAAAGGAACACCTCCATGCGATGATTTCACTTCTTAGTCTATGGAGGTGTACATACTCTACCTTCTTTGGATTTGAACCTCTAATCTTCAAGGAAGAAACAAATGTTTTTAAATGTTAATGTCACTCAAGTTGTGTATGTGTATGTGTGTGTATGTTCACTTATCTAGAACTTGCTTCATGTTAATTTAGCTAGTCTTGGAATATTCATATGTAGTCATGATAATGATCATGATTTGTGTTGCTTGGTTTACTACACAATGCTGAAAAATGTTGAGAAGATTTTAAAATTTGTTGTTGCTATGGGTTGAAGAAAACCAATTTAATCTCTATGAGTGTATAATGTTGCTAACTCAAATCATAAATGCTAATTCTTCATGGTGGATTGTTAAAAGAATTATTATTAATGAGGAATTTTATTCTTTTCTTTTTTAATGTTAAAAGTGGATTGGTTGTGCATCATTGCTACTTAATAACGCAATACATTTTGTAGCAAAAAAAAATTCATTTAAATCAAATTATAACTTTTAGAAGGTAGTAATACACATTTATGGTAATTTTCCACTTCATTAGTAAGTCTTACATTCCTTGTTGTCACCGCTCTTGAGAATTACAATTTTGTTTCTCTATAATTTTTAAGACATCTCACAACAATTTTTAAAATAAAATTATTTTCTTTTGTTTTGTATTTAAAAATAAATCTAAATATCCACTTATTTTTAGTGGCATATTCATTATTATTATTATTGTTTTCATATGTACTTATTATTATTATTGTTTTCATTGTACTCTTATGATACATTATCATCATGGAAAATATTGTTTTGTATTTTAAAACAAATCTAAATATCCACTTATTTTTAGTGGCATATTCATTATTATTATTATTATTGTTTTCATATGTACTTATTATTATTATTGTTTTCATTGTACTCTTATGATACATTATTATCATGGAAAATATTGTTTTGTATTTAAAAATAAAATAAAAATATCCACTTATTTTTAGTGGCATATTCATTATTATTATTGTTTTCATATGTACTATGATACATTATCATCATGGCAAATATTGTTTTGTATTTTAAAATAAATCTAAATATCCACTTATTTTTAGTGGCATATTCATTATTATTATTATTGTTTTCATATGTACTTATTATTATTATTGTTTTCATTGTACTCTTATGATACATTATTATTATGGAAAATATTGTTTTGTATTTAAAAAAAAATCTAAATATCCACTTATTTTTAGTGGCATATTTATTATTATTATTGTTTTCATATGTATTATAATACATTATCATCATGGAAAATATTATTTTGTATTTTAAAACAAATCTAAATATCCACTTATTTTTAGTAGCATATTCATTATTATTATTATTTTCATGTGTACTTTTATGATACATTATTATCATGACAGGAAAACATGCTTAGTCCTCAAATATTTTATTATGTTTATGCACATCCAATTGATATGTGTGTTGTAAATCTATGTAATTTAAGTCTACAAACACCATAAACAATTTAGGATGATATTAATAATTTGCATTGGCAAAATCCCACTAGTACATATAAATATTTCTAACTGTAGATCTCACTAGATACATTGATCACAATGAAGAAAGAATGGCCATGAATCCATTTGACAAATCAAATTAGGTTAGGCCACTCAATTTGAGTCTCAATTACCAAAGAAATATCAAAGCAAGATATTCGGTCATAACTACCCTATTGACTTCTTGCTTCATCCCATGTGTACATCCTCAATTCACTTTAACATTATCATTTGCTCATTAAAAGATCATACTAGTTTTATTAATATGTTGAAAATAAATTAAATGTTACATGTAGTTGTAAAAGTGCATAGAATTCTTGTTAGAATCATAATAAATAACTTTTTAAATATCCACTCACCCGTGTCGTTTTAGATTGTTTTAGAATAACTTAAATTCAAAAATCATATTTAATTTATATTCTTCTAATTAAAAATTTAAATACATTTGTTTTTAAAAAAATATTTTACTTATATATTTAAGATATAAATACCTACAAATTTCTTCAAATTTCTTCGTGAAAATACCCCAACCTACTCATCAACAAATAAACGATATAATACAATTAAATACCTAACATCCCTATAACAATTACTTTCAAATATTTTACTTATATATTTAAGATATAAATACCTACAAATTTCTTCGTGAAAATACCCCAACCTACTCATCAACAAATAAACGATATAATACAATTAAATACCTAACATCCCTATAACAATTACTTTCAAACATGATGTTATGGAGTTATTATTTAAATATATAAATAACTACAAATGTCTTCATGAAAATACCCCAACCTACCCATTAACAAATAAACGATAAATTGAAATACAATGAAATACCTAACATCCCTATAACAAATACCTAACATCCCTATAACAATTACTTTTAAACATGATGTTATGGATTTATCAACCATGATGATAACTCATCCCTTTCTAGTTGTTATTGATAAGAACAAAAAGTTAGTTTATCTATTTCTCATTGTTATTGATGACAACAAAAGGGTGTGGGTTGCAATATGAAGAGGCTATGACAATGACAACAAAAGGGTGTGGGTTGAAATATCAAGATGCTATGACCATTGTTGTTATTGATAAGAACAAAAAGTTAGCTTATCTATTTCTCATTGTTATTGATGACAACAAAAGGGTGTGGGTTGCAATATCAAGATGCTATGACAATGACAACAAAAGGGTGTGGGTTGAAATATCAAGATGCTATGACCATTGATGATACTGATCAATGATGGAAGGGAACAAATCTGATAAGAACAAGAGGTGTGGGCTGAAATATCAGGATACTATGACTAGTGATTATATGATAAATGATGGAAGGGAATAAATCTTTAAAAAAAACATATCCGTGATTGACACGACGTTAAAATTAACAAATAATAAAAGGTGGAGGTCATTCTCAAAGAGACATGATATTTCAAAATGTAAGAGTAAAGGTAAATGGATTATACTCACCTAAAATAAAACTATCATACCCTCAAAATGGGGGAAGGGAAAGTCGAACATAATCCATGGTATATATGTTGGAAAAGAAATGGTTCTTTCTTAAATTACAGTGGGTGGGTTGTATACTGTTATTACTCACCTTCTTTATTTTCCCTTTTTAAAGTTTAAAGATGAGTTTTTAAACCATTTTGATGATGAAAGAAGGGGAAAGGGTTTTTCCCAAAAAATAATCTTGTTTGACATGGTTCAATGATGAAGTCTTTCACTCTCTTGTGATTAAACATCCAAGGATACCCTAATTCAACATTCCTACAAGAGCACTTTCCACAAACATATCACACTGAAATCCATTTGTAATCAATTCTCTCTATATAGCTATACCCTGCTCAGATCTGCTAGGTTGAGAGTGGAAAACATTTTCAAGCTTCGCCTCAACCTCTTTTAGTTGCATTTGTTTGACATTTATTTCACATAAAAAGAGGGCTCAATGGAGAGGAAGACTAGTGGGCAAAGAAGGCCAAATCTCTTCATCAAGAATCACTTTGTCTAAATGGGATTATTCAACCCCTCCAAGTTCCTTAGTCTGATGACCAAGGGCACATCCTTTATAGGGGTTTTGAGATAATGGGCATCCCTAACTTGATATTCTCAAATGTTAAAGAAACATGTAGGGAAGCTATTTATGAAACCAAAATGTAAGGGAAAGTCACCATCATTTAATCTAATTAATCCATCATGAAAGACAAAACTCTTAAAGGTGGTAAAATAAAATTACAAGACAAAACTCTTAAAGATAGTAAAATAAAATTACAATTTACATAGTCATAAGATTTTTCCATATCTAATTTGTTCAACATAAAAAATCTTATTAGTCCCTGCCCTTCAGGACGAGGACTATTAGTAATCAATTTTTGGTTTTACTATTAAATTGGCACAAAAAACAATGAATTTTCAATAGTTTAACCAAAGTCTCCTAAAATTCATACAACTTAAGTTGAAATTCATATAATTTAACCTAATGTTTTGAATTGGACCTCTTATTTGGCCTCTTCGCGAGGCACATGTAGAAGATATCTTAATTTTATCTTGTTTTAAAACATGCATTTGCATAGTGATTTTTTCCCATGAAGTAATGCTAGAAATGACTCTAGCATGACTTCTTAACATAAAGTGTTTGTTGCAATGCATAAATGTTTGTTGCAATTCATATTCCATAGTGATTTGATCTGTCGCTGCCACCTATGCCACCATGAAAACCTACATGTTGGTTCTTCTTTACTTACTCAGTATCATACCTCTTCTTTCAACTATGTTGGGACTTGAATCCCCAAGCAACTAGGTCTCTCCTGTTCCTTGCTAGAGTTGTGTGATTGGAGTTGTGATGGATGTTTGGAGTTGGCTCTATGACTAGAGTTGTGATGGAAGCATGTAGACGATATGTATGCCTGCACATCAATTTTTAGTCATGTTGGTATGCTAATGGAACTTCAATCAATGCCATTTTGTTCAATCAATGTCATTTTGTATGCAAATAAAATTTAAATTTTCATGTCTTTAATTTATAGACAATATATTTTCCCATCAAGCATAAGCATATAAACCACTAAAATAATTTGCAGTTGTAAATCAACAACTATAATAAACTCTTTCAAAGATGAAACCTACCAATGTTGCACCCTCAATAACAACACTTCGAGTTTGTTCCCGTTCTTCATAGGATTCTTCTTCATGATTATTTTCATTATCGCCCTTTGGCTTTTCTCCAGACTAGGACCAATCTTGTTCTACGAGTTCCTTTTCCCTTCAAGGAGGAAGGTTCAAAACAAAAGTCCATTATAGTATCCATGCCTACTTAATGCTTCAAAGTATATGGTGTATTTTCTTCCTTCTCCTTCATGTTTACCTGAAATAGATAAGACCATGTAGAGTGCAAGGTTTGGCACTTCAAAAACTTCAAAAACTCACTGATGTAAAATTTCAATAACACAAGAAAATTCAATACAAATACTAAACAAAGAGATCAAACAAGAAAAATAATGGTATTAGAGTGTTGAAAATGTTAAGATAAGTGATTATCTTGTTCTACAAAGTCTCTAACTAAATCAAAATGCATTGGATAGATAGAGAAATTTGAATATTGTATGTGAAAATTTTGCATAGTTGCAAAATACAGAGTAGTTCTTATGAGCACGTTATGTATGTGACATGTTTTCTCAAACCTGCATCCTTCTAAGCATAATAAATATCTATAGATCAGTATACCTCCCAACAGGGTTGTATACCTCCTGGTGTATTGTCAATATAATCCTCTAGCTAGTCCTCCACAGGGTCTTCCCCTCCACAATTTTCTTCGAACCCTTGAAACCCTCGGGACTTCTCATGCTCCATAATAAATAAAATACCAGAATTTTAACCCCAAAATACAATAGCTTGTACTTGCTATGAAATCAAGGGTTTGTGATGATGAAAAAAATTTCATGCTCTCTTCTATGAAATCGAGCCCCACGGCTTCCAATCCGAGCCTCCACAAATTATCTGATTTGGGCACGAGATTATGACAGGAATACTAACAGATTTCTTGATCCGACAAACCAGACTCAGAGCCTGGTGTATGTGGGCATGATCCACCTGAACTTTCTTAGGTGGTCAAAGATCTCATAATCATCATGCCTGCTACTATCCTTGAGTGAGAACGCCACCAGAGGGACCCTGACCTATTTTTATAGTATGTCGAACCGCCTGGAACTCAACAGACCATCAGTGAGAGCCTTGGAATTTGTCACGCAGTTACACATGATATTATGATAGCCCTGTCCAAAAAAACAGACAATTCAAAACGCGTAACATATAGTATTTTCACAGGGATTACAGTTGAATGAAATAAAAATAATAGAAGTTTGAAAGGCAACAACAAACCTCGAACCCCAGAAGGATGAGCTAGTAATATTGAGCAATTATTTGACTGGCCCCTGTTGAGTTTCAAGGTCTAGGCTTTAAATAAAAGATGTTTCCTCCATGGAAAACCTCCAATATCCCCATCAAACTAACAAATCGAAATGAAATATAGTGATCATCAAGTAAAAAGGCATTATTTAATCTTTGGAGAAGTTGAGGGTGAAGGTGGGTTGATTGACGACCAAATAGTTGATGTGAAAAATGAGCTCTTTAGGGAGACATTCCTTTTCTCTCCAGATAACCCATCCGACTCCGACATAGACAAGTCCATACTTGTGCCTGCTCATGTTTATTCTCTTCACCAAGGGAAGCCAGAAATCCCATTCCAAACCCGGGTAGAGAAACGATACAATAAATTTGACACTTGTTGCGTCCACATGGATGGGTGTGTCCCACCTACAAGGATCCACACAATCAACGATGATGACCATAAATACAAGATTTAGCGGTTTCATCCCTGCATATAAGTGGAATTGGTCAGTCATATTCAATGAACGGAGGTTGAAGGAGAGTTGATGGCTCACCCTGTTAACTTGTTTTTCCTTGCTTTTCTGCAGGAGGAGATCATTCAACAACTTCACATTTTTGAACTCTCCATTGTAAGTGGAACCCAAGATGGCTGCCAAAAAAATAGTGTTCTATTCAACCATCTCAAAATATTTGACGAGATCCATCACATAGTAGTCCTCCTTCAACTTAACTTCTTTCAGCTCTATTTCAAAATATCGAGCAAATTTCTCCCAACAGACCTGTAGAAAAGAAGCAAGAAAATAATGCATATTTGGAACGATTTTGTAGCCAAATTTGTGCAAAATGCTTCCAGTTGAATGACATTTGCATATAAACAAAAGAAAAAGTAAAATCTACAAGCTAGGTGGGATGATGGGTTTGATAGACCCTTTATATATAACCTCAATCTTCACAACCTTCATATTACATATACGTCCATTTCAATTCAAGTTCTGATTTACACTATGAAGTTATATAAGTGGATGCTATGAATTCTGACTAGGATTCATGAAGCTTTTTGAAAGAAAGAAAAAACTTAGCACAAATTTAATAAACAAACCAGTCATAGCGCCCACCTCACTTCTTTCCTAGCAACACCTAAAATTGATTTTTAATGGATTTGGTTTAATGTAATTGGTTACTTCATATGAAGAACTTGATATTACCTGCACATATGCACCAGTAACAATGTTGGGCTTGTCATATAGCTCCCCCTCTGTCTTGCATTTGTTATGCCACATGTGTTTGAACGCCAGACCTGCAAACATGATCTCTTTCGAATATCCAACCATTCCCATGCCTACTGCTTCCTCTCCTTCGTCGAGTGGGGTGTTAAACAGACTGGTTACAATTTTCACGCATCGATTCTTTTAAAAAAAAATTGAGAACAAATTAAGGCCTAAATGACCAAAACAAATCTCAGAAGGGATTTGAGATCTAGAAAGAGTAGAAGAGAAAGTTTATCACAATGGATGTCACTACCTGTAATTATGTGGTGACAGTATATTCTTCCATGTTAACATAGTTCTTGTTGATGGCCTGCATTATGAGCTTATCACATTCAGGTTCCATCCATGTCGTAACAAAAGAGGCAAGATTAAGTCTGGGGTTTCCATCCAGCATGAGCTTGCCACTGATGACTTGATACGTGACATATTTTGGAATCGACCTATCCAACATTCGAAACCTGCCAACACAAACATTCAAATCAATTTACATTGACAACTCAGATCCTGAATGTGCCCATTACTTGCTAGTGGGATTTAAAAGATAATAGGAAAAAAATAGTAGAATGGATGAAGGAAGAAAAAAATATCGATGCAAGGATTCATGTACATATAATGAGGCAAAAGTAGAATGGATGAAGGAAGAAAAACATATCGAGGAAAAGATTCATGTACATCTGAGATAAGCTAATGATGCTCCTGATCTCGGCGTGGGCTACTCTAGCCCTCTTTGTCCTGACCGGGCTACTCTCATATCTCTCATATGTTGTGTGGACGTATCCACCGCCTCTCAGTGTCCAAAACACATATCATCCACCACCTTATTTCCCATAATCTCCCCACCATGGAATTAACCAGCAATGCATCAACTAGTTTTAGATATACACCGTGTGGCATTTATTAATAGCTTGTGGATAAATGCACGTGGCACTTGTTTATAAGTTGCGGACAGAGGATGAAAATCTCCTACAAACCTCCCCTTAAAATAACACCTTCGGCATAATAATGCGTAGAGTTCATTACATGGAAAGGTCAAAATGAAAATGGTAAAAATTTTGGGGAAAGGAGGTTACAAAACTTTCAGTTTAGCATTTGTACTTTTAACGATTACGATGTTCTTATATATATATATATGTGTGTGTGTGTGTGTGTGTGTGTGTGTGTGTGTGTGTGTGTGTGTGTGTTTGTGAGAGAGAGAGATATATCTCTATAATGAATTTAAATATAATATTAAAAATTGAAATAATTTTTGAAATATATAAAAAAATTCTAATTTTTTTATATAATTATATAAAAAATGGATTTTAGAGACTGTGCTATTTTTATTTTTTTTCTAGAATATAAAATATATGTTTTTGTCCTTGGTGCATACATATAAATATAATAATGCCATTAAAACCCTTAAATTAAAGCATAAGTGTTTTACTAACACTTGAAGGTATTAACATAATAAAATCATAATTAATTTTTTTTGTGTGTGTGAAAGGTTCAATGTTAATTATTTTTTGAAATTGTAAAGTTATTAAAAAATATAGGAAAATTTAAAACAAGATAGCAATCATATTTCACACACAAAACACACATATTTCATTGATCAAGTAAATGGTTACATATATAAGATACATCGTCGACTTCTAGAAAACTAATCCGAAGAAAGTGGAACTGATCTAGTAATAGCTAATCTATAAGTTCTCAATTATTCTCTAACAAACCTAAACCAAATATAAATTAAGCATTAATTATGACACCCTCCCTTAATGCTTACATTACAAATAACAATATTGAAATCACATAAAAATATTTTCGGACTCTGATATCTGTCTGGTTTGGTCTTCATCTACATCTTGATCCACTTCTGAACTCTCGTAGACTACACTTTTCTCACCAATTCATTCGAGATACCACTTCATTCATTCAAGATTCAATCACGTATGACCATCAATGACGTATTTGTAATGACTAACAAATCTTGACATGTACTTTTGTCTTCCAAAATACATAGCTCGTTGTATTTGTACTCAGACAAGTAGTCTCGATATTGAATCATTCTATTGACATACTTCTATCTGTCGAAGTAGATATCGTGTTGTATTCACCAGTTATATGGGAGAGCAGTCTAGATACTGAATGCATCCAACAATCAATCTTACAAAGTGACCCATTTCACACACATAATGATCACAAACTGTAAACATAACCAATAGTTGTTGTTCTTGGGTCACCGCATCCTCCAAGAACCACAAGCTATAATAGACTATAGGAATAATCAAACCAGTGACGTGTTCTTGTGGTACCACATATATCAAGCACCACCAGCTTAAGTTATGTTACTATGTTCGATCAGGTTTTTCATTAAAAAATCGCAAGCACACAAGCTCTTCAAATATTTCAAAAAATAAATCCTTAATCAAAGTACAAATTATCCGCCAAAGTAAAGGTGAAATCAACTCCTCTCTAAACTTGTCAACACAAATTTGTGCATGAATGACAAATCCTTTCATATTGAAATACCCTAGGGTGTATTCCACAACAATGATTTAATTTCCCTTCGATGAACATCAGGTCCAAAGAACGCTTCTTTGCAAGCATCCTTCTATCAATAACAAGAAAAAAATGGCTTATCACACTTTGAGTGAAGCACATGGATCTGGTGGCAGGGAAATCTTTGAGAATTTCAAAAATATCTAAATATAACCTTAAATGTTTCAGGAGATAGGAGAATATTTAATGCAATATGAAGATGACTAATTAGATTAAGTATTATCCATCCATAAAATTGTTGACATATGTGGTGACAGAGAGAGAAAAACATATTTCATCAACCATTGCATATCAGCCTCTTGGATCGCAATATTCATTTTACATCCACGTTAAACATAATTATGATAAAAACATTATCTACCATTCAAAATTGATTTGAGTTTAATTCAATTTCATGACGAACTATGCAAATGAGTCCTTTGAAGTGGTGAATCCCGATACTTCGATATTATCAACACATTTGATATTCTCAAGCACACAGATCTCATATTTATTCTATGGTGACAGGGAAATCACAACACAATAACTCTTCCACGTAACCCAACAACATGAATTCATCCTCAGCTTAGTCAATATCTCAGATCTACATGCACCCTCTCCTTGGTGATGCTTCCTCCACACCCGCAGATATCCACCAATAGATGTAGCACACAATGATTTCTCCAAGCGTTTGTTCAGCGAATATATGGGCAACGATATCTCAAACAAAACACACAAAACATGTACGCACAATAATGTAGAGGTGATTGGGCTGCAACACACACACATACACACACACAATTACATCATACACCTTGCTACAAAATCTACAATGGAAAAACAAAACAAAAATACTTTTTCCAAATAATGAGGAATCCATTTTACTATTCATGGCTTGGGACCCTCTTCCTAGATACTTACTTAGATGGCTCAAAGGAACTCCCTATACTACTCAGACTCTTTTGGGTCTAATAACTATTTACTAGAGAGGAATTTAGAGAGGTAGTAGGAACAAATAAAAGACTCTGACTCTTTATAGTAGATATTATATTTAGATTCTATGCCTTATCATAGTAGATGATGAAGGGTTTATGATATTATATAAAACACTCGAAAAACCACGAATTTTAATGCCATACATTTATTAATTCAATGCAAAGAATATATTTCTATATTACATCGATCCTAAGCTAAAAAGACCGCCATGAATCGTTGCTTGCGTGGCTAAAAACCACTATGAAATCGTCTAGAGGGTAATGGTATGTGTGTATGGGATGCGATTATGTTTCTCCTTCCTATGTTCTCACCTAATATGGAATATTTCTCTCCAGTCCACCTTCTACAATTTCCTTGTTTCTTGGTTCACCAACCCTCTTCAAAATCGCACTCCATTTCTTTTTAAAACTCCTCCTTGGCTCTGAAATGATTTTCCTTCCCTCCAAGAAAGAGTTGTTACTCAAACCATCTCTTTGTCTTCTAGATTGATTCAACTTCCTTTTGGCCTCAGGAAACATTTTTTCCTTTAGCCTCGAGTTCTCTGCGACTCATCATTAATGCATACCAGAGTGGAAAAATCAAATGTGTATAGCCACAATGTTGCAAATAAAGAAATATTATGACACTTGTAAAAATTCATTATGTGTGCGTGTTTGAGCACATGTTTCAGCATGACACTTGTAAAATTTCTCTATACGTGGCAATTTCAGTATGAGTTTCAGCACAAGTTTCAACACGAGTTTCAACAAGAGTTTCAGCACGTGTTTTAGCACGAGTTTCAGCATAGAAAGAGTAGCTACATGAGTAATCAACAGTTTGAATTTACAACAAACTGACTAAATAAAATGGACCACTAGCACAATCCTTATTTGACTTATTTCCTATTTGAAGAATGGATATATTTTTGGGTGATGCAGATTTCCCGAGCCCAAGGATGCTCCTACATTAGACACCCCTGATAAGAAAAAAATGAGCTTCAACTCATGTGCATATCATTGTTGAAGTGAAGAGTTCTGCACACATGCTAACTGATCTTCAGTCACCCACAATGCATATTCTTCTCCTTGATTCTTCCACTTGATCAAATATTCCATGTACTCATTCCAGCGAGTCTTCTTAACAATTTCGGTAGCAATAATTTCTTCAATCTCCTCCTCAAACTTAATCCATAGATGTTGTTCCCATTCATTGAGGGTACCTTCATTTTCTCTTATATCTCCTTCATGAAACTCATAGAGGTCAACACAATTGAATGTGGGAGATATGTCAAATTTGTCTGGAAGTTCCAGCTGATAAGCATTATCATAGATCTTTTATAGAATTTGGCATGGACCTATCTTCTTGTAATTGAGTTTATTATATGTGCCTTAAGGAAATCGCTCCTTCCTCAAGTGAGCCATGATCAACTCACCCTCTTGGAATACCTTTTGTCTTCTATGCTAATTTGTTCCTTGCTTATAACTTTCATTGCTGGTCTACAATTTCTTCTTTACATGTTCTTGTAATTCATGCATACTGTCCACAAAATCAGCTGCATCAACACTCTTCTCGCCTTCCAAATCTAGCAATGCAACCAAATCTACCACACATTTTGGCAAACTTCCATAAACAATCCGAAATGGACTATTTCATGTATATCTGTTCATCAAATCATTATATGTGAATTCAGCTTGGGCCAATGCCAAATCCCATTGACTAGGATTCTCTCCACTTAAAATTTTCAACACATGTCCTAGACTCATGTTCACTACTTCTGCCTGACCGTCCATTTGAGGATGATACGATGAATTGTACAACAAATCTGAGCCTAAATTTTTCCAAAGTGTCCTCCAAAAATTCCCAGGAAATCTGGTATCATGATCTGAAATAATACTTTGTGCAAATCCATGCAATCTGACCACTTCTTTGAAAACAATGCAGCTACTTCACTAGCACCACTAGTCTTCTTACACGCTATGAAGTGTGCCATTTTTGAAAATCTATCCACCACTACCATTGTTGAATCATGATTTCTTCGAGTCATAGGAAATCCTAAGAAAAAATCCATATTAATATCCTCCCAAGGTCCTTTGGGTACTGGAAATGGAGTATAGAGTCCCGTGTTATGAATTTTTCCTTTGGCTAGTTGGCAGATCCCAGAACCTTCAACAAAATTTTGAACATCCTTTTTAAAGTTGGGCCAAAAGTACCTCTCCTTTACCAAGGTTGTGGTTTTATCAACGTCAAAATGTCCTCCTAAACCACCATTATGAAATTTTTTAATGAGATTCAGTCGTATGGAACTTATGGGAATACACAACTATTGATTTTTAAACAAAAACCCCTCCTATATATGGTAGTAAAGATATGGTGTTTTGTCTAAACTCCAAGACTCCTTATATGCCTTCCAAGATTCTGAGAAATCTGCATCTTCTTCATACAATGTCTTTAGATAGTTTAGGCTTACCACTTCTATCGACATGGTATTGAGTAACACTATCCTCCAAATTAATGCATCAACTACCTTATTTGACTTCCCAGACCTGTGTTTCAGTACAAAAGAATAACTTTGCAAGTTTTAGTATGCTTTTGATTTAAATTACCTTGGTTGTTAATGTACTGCATAGCTTTGTGATCCGTGAATAAGACAAACTCCTTTGGTAGTAGATAATGTCGCCATTTCTTCAAATCTTGCACAATAGCATAAAATTCCTGATCATAAAAAAAATACTTCTTTCTGGACTCGTTCAAGTTCTCATTGAAAAATGCAATGGGTATGCCTTCTTGACTTAGAACTACTCCAGTTGTTGTTCCACTAGCGTCCCAATCAACCTGAAACACTTTATTAAAATATGGTAATGCTAATATTGCTTGTGTTGTTACTCTCTTCTTCAATTCTTCCAATGACTTCTCTGTTGTTGCAGTCCACTAAAACACTCTCGTCTTCATACATTATGTAAGAGGTGCACATATTTAGCTAAAGTTCCTAATGAATTTCCGGTAAAATCTTGTCAGTCCATGGAAACTCCTCACATCAAATGTGCATCTTGGTGTTGGCCATTCAAGGATATTCTTCACTTTCTCAAGATCCATTTTCAGTCCTTTCTTTGAAACCACAAAACCCAGGTACAGTAACTCTGGTTGCATGAATGTACACTTATTTAGTTTTATTAATAATTTATCTTCTTTCAAGCGTTGTAACATTGATCTCACATGCTCAACATGCTCTATTTTGTTTCTACTAAAAACCAGTATATTATCCAAATATACAACCACGAACTTACCCAAAAATGGATTCAAGATTTCGTTCATCAATCTCATGAACCTGTTGCACACATTAGTTAACCCGAGAGGCATCATTAACCATTAAAATAGTCCATCTTTAGTCTTGAATGTTGTCTTCCATTCGTCACCTTCTCTGATCTGAATTTGGTGATAACCACTCTTCAAATCAATTTTTGAAAAATATTCTGAACCACTTAGGAAATCCATAAGGTCATCCATTCTGGGAAATGGAAACTGATACTTGATAGTGATCTTGTTTATATCATGTAAATCAGTACACATTCTCCATTCCCCTATTTTCTTTGGAGTCAAGACTGTTGGTATTGCACATGGACTCAAACTCTCATGAATTAACCCTCGATCAAGCAATTCTTGCACTTGTCGATTCACTTCTTAACTCTCTGTTGGAGTCATCCTATAAGGCACTTTATTAGGTAAACTCGATCCATGCATTAAATCAATTTGATGCGAAATATTTATCACTGGGAGCAATCCTTTTGGAAGATCATTAGCAATAATCTCCTTAAATTCATCCAGCAATGACTTTATTTCTGTAGGTAACATTTGGCTCCTCTACAATTTTCACTTCTTTCAAAATCATTGTTAAACATAATGTTGATTTTCTTTCTTCCTATAAGAATTCCTTAGCAGAATATAACATGATCCTACTTCTACTTGTGTTTACATGAACACAATTTCTTGTTCTTGCTATTGTATCATCCAACATTGGTGTTAATTTATATCGTTGTCCATCTTTATTGAACTCATATATATTTTCCTTACCATCATGGTGAATGTGTCGATCAAACAACCATGGTATTCCCAACAGTATGTGACATGCATCCATCTCAATCACATTACACAACACCTTTTCCTGAAAACTCCTTATTTGAAAATTCAATAAACATTGCTCAGTCACAGTCACATGTCCCTTGTTCAACCAAGAAACACGGGATGGGTTTAGATGGTTCAACCTTGTCACGTTCAGTTTTTTCATGACTTCAGTGGATACCAATGTTTTTGTACTTCCTCCATCTATAATCATGTTACAAAATTTCCCTTGAACCTTACATTTTGTTTTAAAAACTTTCTTTCGTTGTTCTAGTTCCTTTGCCTCTTTTTGTTTAGATTTAAGAAACACTTTTCGAAACAACAAATTCTTACCTTGTTCTTGTTTAAGAACAATCACATTTTCTCCAACTACTGAAGCTTCGTCAGGTTGTGTGACTTGTGCCTTTGCTTCACCTCTTCTCCTTGAAGTTTTCTTTCCTGGAAATTCAGACTTCTTGTATCCCTCTACACCACAGTGATAACAAGTGATTACATATATTCCCTTTCCTCTTCCGAATCCTCTACCTCTACCAGCTCGATTTCCTCCTCTTCCACCTTAACCACTGGCATATTCTTCTTCCTTTTCGTTGACTTTAGCAGTCTCTTCTTTACCTCGTCCTTTAAAACCTCTTCCTCCACCTCTAGGCTTTGTTTTCCTCTCAATATTTTCTTCTACCTTCAGGGAAACTTGATAAGCTTCATCAATAGTGCGGAATAATGTGTGCTCATTTCATCCTGAATTAAGTACTTTATCCCATTTACATACCTTGCAACTCGTTGGAATTTTGGTTCCTTGAGGCCTGCTCTGAGTGACAGCCTAAATAACTCTTCAATGTATTTGCGAACATATGTCTCCCTTTGTTTGAGGTTCTGGACTTGTCAGAACAAATTCTGTTGGTAATCAATAGGAAAAAAATTCTCTTTAATCTTGGTAACCATCTTCTTCCAAGTTCTGATTTTCTCCAGTTGATTATTCACTCTATCCTTCTACAACATATCCCACCATAGTGTTCCATGGCCTTTCAGTTTCATAACAACAAATATTACTTGATTTGGATCCTGAACATTTTCGTACTCAAAGTATCTTTTGAGTTCTCCGCTCCAGTCAATGAGAACATTAGCTCTCAGACTATCATCATAACAGGAAACCTCAACCTTTTCACTACCCTTGTTACTCAAATACGGAATCAGTGTAGCTGTTGGGTCTCTTTCATCACCATCTCGTTCATCTTTGATTTCTTCTTCTGGCTCCGAGTATACTTTATCATCTCCATTCCTACGATTTTCCAATTCCTCTATTCTTCTTCTCAAATTTTCTAGTTCTCGATTTCCTACACCTCCCCTTCCTATTCCTCTCCTTTGTGGTGGCATTCCTCCAATTTGTAGGTTTCTCACCAACATCCACAGACCTCACACAATTCTATAACCCAACTTGACTTCCAACACTCTTGTTGAGAAACCACCATGAACAAGTATTTGTACCCTATCTCACAAAAGCAGATTAGATGGTAATTCTAGAGAAGAACCGAGATTTGATACCACATAATGTAGAGGTGACTGGGATGAAACACACACACACACACACACAATTACAACACACAACCTGCTATAGAATGTACAACAGAAAAACAAAACACAAATATTTTTTCCAAATAATGAGGAATCCACTGAAAACTAAAACACTTGAAAACCCACAAATTTCAATACCATTAGTTTATTAATTCAATGCAGATAACAGATTTATATATTACATCGAGCCTGAGCTAAAAAGATCGCCATGAATTGTTGTTCGCATGGCTGAAAACCACTACGAAATCGTCTAGAGGGTAATGGTCTGTGTGTATGGATTGCGATTATGTTTTTCCTTCTTGTGTGCTCACACAATTTGGAATCTTTCTCTTCAGTTCACCTTCTACGATTTCCTTGTTTCATGGTTCACCAAACCTCTTCAAAATCGTGCTCCATTTCTTTTTAAAACTCCTCCTCGACTCTGAAACGATTTTCCTTCCCTCCAAGAACAAGTTGTTACTCAAACTGTCTCTTTGTCTTCCAGATTGCTTCAACTTCATGTTGGCCTTGGGTCACATTTTGACCTTTAGCCGTGAGTTCTCTGTGACTCATCGTGAAGTCATACCAACATGTAAAAATCAAATGTGTACGACCATAGTGCTTCAAATAAAGAAGTATCCTAACACTAGTAAAATTTCATTATGTGCACGTGTTTCGGCACATGTTTCAGCATGACACTTGTAAAATTTCTCTATATGTGGCAGTTTCAACACGAGTTTCAGTACATGTTTCAACACAAGTTTCAACACATGTTTCAACACGAGTTTCAACACGAGTTTCAACATAGCAAGAGTAATTGCAGGAATAATTGACAGTTCGAATTTACAACAAACTGACTAAATAAAATGGACCACTAACACAGTCTTTATTCGAATTATTTCCTATTTGCAGAATGAAAATATTTTTGGGTTATGCGGATTGCCTGAGCCGAAGGATGCTCCTGCATCACACAACAACACACTCTATATTTTGGGCCCTCCCGTGAGGGAGTTACCCATAGCTATAAGCTCTGATACCAATTTAGAAAACAAGATAGCAACCATAATTCACACAAAAAAACACACATATTTCATTGATCAAGTAAATAGTTACTTATATAAGATACATCATTGACTTCTAGAAAACTAGATCCAAAGAAAGTGGATCTGATTAGCTAAAAATAACTATTTAGAAGTTCTCAATTATTTTCTAACAAACCTAAACCAAATTTAAAATAAGCATTAATTCTAACATGAAAAGCATTGAACATCTATATTTTGGTTCAACAAAAATATGTCTTTAAAAAATTAAATTAAATTAAATAATAATAATAATAATTTTTCCAAAAAATAAAAATTTGTAAAAACATATTATATATACTTATAGTTTTATGAGAAATGAGTATAAATAATAGATTTAAAAATTTTATATGAAAAAATTCATTTTTAATGCATATTTAAAGTGAAATAAAAATGTTGAATTCACTATGGTTTATGTACTTTACATCATTATTCCAAATCTAATCCTGAAATAGATGCTTGGGATAACATATAAAGGATAACACATGACACATAGATGGAAACACTTTTCTAAAATGTGAACGTGTTTTATGAAATTCAAATTCAACTCATTCTTATACATTGACCCATAAATTCCTTCCTCTAATTTTCAAATTCAAAAGATTTATGAATGCAACTCAAAACATAAATTCAAAAGATTTATGAATGCAACTCGAAACATGAACACGTTTTGTGAAGTTCAAAATGAAAGAAATATTTTATCTCATAAAATATGGATATGGTTTGTAACACTATAGATATTTTGTAATCCATCTCCATATTATGTTATAAGTTTGACAACCTTGTACATATCTATATTTCATAATTCTCCAGCTTATCAGTACAAGTTTGACAGCTTCTTATATTTTACGGTTCACCTCAATATAAGTAATTCATGGAATCATATGTGCAATAAAACCATGAAACTTTAGTAATGATACCATGGAAGTAAAGAAATATATTCTTCCTCCTCAATTTTTATAATCACAAAATAGAAACCCTCTTAATAATGTTGGCATGGAAATTATAAAATAAATAAAGATATATATTCTTGCTCTTCATGCATAATGAAACAATCAAAACCCTTATAAAAATAGTAATGGAATATAATCAAATCATGTAAAATCTAAATTACATTGTGATGATAAATCAATTATGCTCAAATGAACCCTTTTTTATTTTCAAGATAATCATTAGAGCCCTTAGACCCAACCATAGTGCACAAAACCTCACAACAACACACATGTGACACTCATAGGACAACCTCAGTCTTGAAGTGCTATTTTCGGTCCACATTGGTTATTAGTTTTATTACAAGCATTGCTAACTAATATAGACCTTTTACTTGTTGATTTGGATGTAATTTATTGTTGATTTACTAACTTGTATGTTGTTGTATTTTAGGGACAACAAGCTTAACTTGCTGATCCATTACTATACTTGGTTGGAAAAATGTATTTTCTTATGTCTCGGGAAGGTACAGGTGCACCAACAACTATCTCTTTACTCGGTATCCATTTACCTCTCTTTACTTATCATTTTAAACCAATCTATTCTTCCATCACTTGACCTTCTGAGGGACTTCTCCTTACACCTCCCTTCATCCTTCTCATTCCCCCTAGGGTCTCTGGGATCGCCTCCCGGGAGTGGCCTTAGTCACCCCCCAAGTGCGGGACCTACATCGAGGTGACATTGGGTGTAGTGTCCCATAGTTGTAGCACATGCTTTTTGTGGTTGGTTCGAGCTTTTCCCAACCTACAACTTGTGCTATAACACACCCAAAAACAATTATAGATCCACGTCGATCATTGTCTACAAATATCGCGTATCTCAGGATTAGATTACAATTCGACTACCAATTTAGATTAACCATCAACTACTAGTCGGCCTTCATTCGGTCTTCCGCCAGTTGCCATACGCCTGTTGTCGACCTCTTGTTGGTTGCCCTCTTCGACTTGATGTCAATTTATTTACCATGTTGAACCACCTTGACCTTCAACTTCGACTTTACCTGGTCAACTCACCTCGACCTTCGACTTGCTATCGATCCACCTCAACTTCATCTTTACCCAGTTGACTCACCTCAACCTTCGACTTGTTGTTGATCTACCTCGACATCGACTGTCATTCTACCCACCTCGAATTTCACTGCAAAGAATATAATAACCCAACATTCTCCCACTTGTTGTCTTCTTTGATGAAATCGGGAGACCTCTAAACTTTCATTCACAAACCCAGGGAAGCAATGATCATTGCCTCTCTACACTAAGAGAAGTTCACAACACCCATAGACTTGGTCAACGAGTCTTCTATGTTTTCAACGTGTCTACTTTATCCAGTAACACCTTGTTTCTTTGCATCATGTCTCTCACGAAATGATATTGTACATCAATGTGCTTAGTCTTAGAATGATAAGCAAG
This sequence comes from Picea engelmannii, assembly GCA_009831015.1. Lineage (NCBI taxonomy): Eukaryota > Viridiplantae > Streptophyta > Pinopsida > Pinales > Pinaceae > Picea > Picea engelmannii. The sequence continues at coordinate 21,597 of WSFP011301904.1, read as the reverse complement.
GTTCTTTGCTGAAAATATTTCCCTTTTACTATCACAACCTATCTTCATGCCTCTCTACTCAAACCTGATTCTTGAAAACAACCTTTGCAGCCATACTACTTCTTTGCTTCCATGAGTGGATACCATGTATTCATCTTCTATTGTTGACAAGGCTACAATCGCATGTTGCTTACTCATCTAGCTGATTGCTCCACCAAACATCTTGAACACATATCCACTGGTCGACCTCTGTTGATCCAGATATCCCACCTAGTTGGCATCGACAAAGCCATGTACAATTAATTCACTGTCACCTCCAGGTTTTCCCTGGTAGCATATAGCATGATATTTTGTGCCACACAAAAACCTGAATACTCTTTTGAAAGATGTCTAGTGCTCCTTCCCAGGTGTCGACATGTATATTCTCAACACTCCCATTGCATGGGAAATGTCGGGTTGAGTGGAGACCATCACATACATTATACTACCAACGACACTTGCATAGGGAACACATGCCATGTGTTCTATTTCTTCTTGTGTCATTGGACACTGTTCAACAGTTAGCGTTGCTCCCACAGGAATTAACACCTTCACAACTTTACAATCCTGCATGTTAAAAGGTTTCAAAATTGTTTCAATATACTTCATTTGGTTCAAGTAGAGATTTCTAGTTGCTCGATCTCTCTTAATCTCCATTCCTAGAATGAAGTTCTTTGCACCGAGATCCTTCATGTCGAACTTGGAGGATAGCTTCTTCTTCACCTCCTTTATTGCATCCATGTTGTTTCCAATTAGCAACATGTCTTCGACATACAATGCTACATATATGAAATGTCCACCTTCTTCTTTGGAATATATGCAATGATCAACTTTTCTTCTCACAAATCCAAAACTAAGGATGTATGGGTCGAAATTTTGGTACCACATCCTCGGTGATTGCTTTAGATCATAAATGGATATTTTTTAGTTTGCACACCAAATATTTCTTTCCCTTTACTAAAACTCCTTCAAGTTGTTTCATGTAGATCTCCTCTTCCAGGTCCCCATGTAGGAATGTTGTCTTCACATCCATCTATTCTATTTCTAGATCAAATGTTGCAGCCAGAGACATTAGTACTCTAATGGAAGTTAATTTTACAACAAGGGAAAAAATCTCACTGAAGTCGACTACTTCGAATTGGGAATATCCTTTCGCTACCAGTCTAGATTTGAATTTATCGACTTGACCTATTTCATTCATCTTCTTCTTGAATACTCATTTTCCACTGACAAGATTTTTTCCACTAGGTAACTTGACTAGGTCCCATGTCTCATTCTTGTTCAAGGGTTCCATATCTTCGACCATGGCGTCCTTCCATAGTCTTTAATCTGCTGAGTGCATTGCCTCCCCTACTGACTTGGGCTCATCGTCAGTGGTAGTTAACATGTATGAAGAAAAAAAGTCAAGCGGACTTTAACTTTCGACTGGTTTTCTTACCCTTTCTGACCTCCTTACAACCTAGGTCGGTTGTTCTTCCTATTCTTCTGATTCAGTCAACTCATCTGAACCATATTCTTCGTTCCTCAGTTCAAACTGCACCATCTCAAGATTATTCTTGGTATGAACAATTTCTTCAAGCTTGGACTTAATTCTAACTTCTATGAAGACCACATCTTGATTGTACATTGTTTTCCTTGATGTAGGATCCTCAAGCTTATATCCTTTCAGTCCTTATTTGTGTCCAATGAAAATACATTTGACTATGTTCTTGTCCAGCTTGCTCCTCTTTTCCTTGGGAACATGCACAAATGCATCACATCCAAATACTTTGAGATGTGAAACATAAGGCTTCTTACCCGACCATACCTCATGTGGATTCATGTCTACTAGCATCGACGAAGGAGACATATTCAATAGATATTTTGTAGTGTCGAGTGCCTCTGCCCAGAATTCTTGTGCGAGCCCAACACCACTGAGAATGCTCCTTGCCTTGTACCTCAACATTCTATTCATTCTCTTGACAAATCCATTTTTTTGTGGGCTATATGGTGTGGTAGTTTTTCGTGCTATGCCACACTACTTGCAAAACTGATCAAATTATTTTCCACAGAATTCACCACCGTTGTCAGTTCTCAACACCTTAATCTTCTTATCTGTATGGTTTTCTACAAGAGATTTAAACTCTTTGAATTTATAAAGTACCTATGATTTCTTCCTCAGGAAATATATCCATGTCTTCCTGGAAAAAACATCTATGAAGGAGACATAATACAAGGATCCACCAAGTGAAGGCACTGAAACAAGTCCAAACACATCACTATGAACCAGATATAGAATCCCATTTTCCCTTGTCGCGCCAGATGGGAACCTTAACCGACTTTGTTTTCCATATATACAATGTTCACAAAATTTGACTTCTAAATTAGATTCAGGAAATTCTTTGACCATACCTTTTTTATGCATAGCTCGAAGTCCTTTTTCTCCAATGTGTCCCATCCTCTCATTCCATAGCATGGCCAGGTCAACTTTATGATGAATTTTCGAGTCGGTTTGAATCGACTCAACCTGATTTGAGTCGAGTCGATTCAAAGTCGATTCGAATTCAAGAATAAATATGTTGTTTCATCCAGCCGAGTCGACACTCCCTAGCAACTTATATAGGGTTTCAATCTGAAATCCTTTCATTAATTCCATTGCACCTCTAACCATCTTGCACGAATCCTTCTGAAATAAAGTGTGCATGCCTAAATCACTCATCTTGCTGACAAATGTCATGTTTCTTTCCAAACCCGAAATGTGTAGCACACCTGGAAGGATTCTACTCCTCCCATCCTGCAGTATCAGTCGAACTCTTCCTCGTTCGACAATTTTAGTTGTCGATTCATCCCCTAAGAACACATTTCCTCCTTCATATAGTTCATATTCACAGAACCATTTTATATGTGGTGTCATATGATAGGATGTTCCTGAGTCGATCAACCAAACATCTTAATTCAACTATGTATTGGTCGACGCCAGGTACACATCACCTCCCTTATCTGGATTTGTCTTTCTCTCAGTCGACTACTTCTCGTCGGATCCTGTATTGAATTCCATCACCTTCGACTTGCAGTCCTTTTTGTAATTCCCAACTTTATCGTATTTCAAACATCTTCTCATCGACTGAACTAGGGATTTATATCTACCCTTGGACTTATACTTTCTACTGGATAATTTTCCTTTATCTCTGTCAACTGGTCAACCTCTCACCACTAAAGCATCTTTGGTCGATCCATCCATGTTTTTTCTTCTCATTTCTTCTGACAGTAGAGATGTAACCACGTCTTCTAGAGCTAATTTGGTTGTATTACTCCTTATAGCCATGGCTAAGCTATCCCATGAGTCTGGAAAAGAACATAATAGGCTAATACACTTCTCCTCCTCAGTGATTTTAATATCCACAGAAGATAACTGGCTTATAATGGTATTAAATGCATTGAAATGCTTAGTCACCAAACTTCCATCACTCATCGTCATAAGATATAGTTTCTTTCTGAGAAATAACTTATTTACCAGAAATTTCGACTGGTATAAGATTCCCAGCTTGTCCCATAGTTTCTTGGACGAATATTCACCTGAGACATTCAACAACACCGAATATGCAAGACAAAGTTGAATCATACTCCTTTCTCTTTGCTTTAGTTTCTCCCATTTTTCCATCAACATACCTATCGACATGGTACCTGGATAGACTGTTGTCCATTATTCTCGATCTACAAGGAGATATTCAATTTTAGGCTTCCAAATCTGAAAATTATGTCCATTGAATTTTTCGATCTCTATTCTCGAGTTGTTTCCCATTCTTTAACACAATATTTAGCACAACATTAAAACATTTCATACTTACGACTCTTACTAAGCATAGGGTTATCTCAAATCCAAGGTTGTTAAGCCAAGCTTTGATACCACATGTTAAATTTGAAGTTATGATACCACATGTTAGGAAATGAGACACACTTCCACACTAAACCTAACAGAAGAGAGGAAGAAATATATAATCAAGAAAGTAAATGACACAACAAACAAACAATACACAAATATTTTACACTGGAAACCCAAACTGGGAAAACCAACATTCCTTGAGCATTCTTCTCTCTTGTTGTCTTCTCCATTCAGAATAAAAGGTTACATGTCTAACCTTGGTCCAAATCTAAGATACAATTGACATCATACCCTCTTGCTTACACAAGAACAACCTTGTGGCCAATTCGACTTACATTTACATGACTAACAACCTATAAAACGACTTCTCTGAAGATTGGCTTTTATAGCATTACAACACACCTTATTTATAGGCTTTACAACAATCAAAATCCTAAATAAAATGTTCCCAAAAAAGGTTACAGATCCACATAGATCATTGGCCACAAATCCCATCAATATCAGGAGTCTGTTACAGTTTGACTACCAAGTCGGATTATCCATCAACTACCAATCGACCTTCATTCGATCTTCATTTGGTTTCCACACATCCGTGGTCAACCTCTTGTTGGTTGACCTCTTCGAATTGTTGTGGCTTTCTTCTAAACCATTCATTTGATTGTCTCTAGTCACCTTCATTTCTCCTTTTGTGAGATTCTCCATGCTCACTGTGAATTACAATAAACCTCTTCTTTGTAGAAAGTCTCTTCACCCTGCTATTCAATACCTCATCAATATTTCCTCACGATCTTGACATCTTGGTATATCTTTTTCTCTCCTTTGGAACCTTCTTGAGCCTCCTCTACTTCTCTAGGATTATTCACTTCTACTCACTTTTTCTCTAAGAGCTTCACCTTCTATCTTCCTCTCTTCCAACCTTAGTTGTAATTTAGTTAGGGTCTCTACCACAACTATTCTTCACCTTGAGAGCTTCACTTTATCCTCTTCCTTTGTCACAACTTTCTAGCTATAAGTCACTATTACAATATCTTCCTCTAGTGTTGCTACCTGCAATCAGTTCATATATACCTCTGTTCAAAATTAATTTAGAACAAAAATACCATATTTACCTGTCATATTTCATCAAATGTGTACTTCAACTCTATCCAGTTTCTATTGTTGGAACTTCTTTTCTGTCTGCAAATGTTCAATTGCAGAATCTTGACGTATTCTTTCTTCTCCTCTAATGCTCAGAATCTATTGCATAATCTTTTCTCAGCTCTAAATTCCAAAGAGAAAACCTACTATGATCTCTTTCCAAAGAACATACGTACATAACCATCAATAATAAAAAAAAACTATCTTATCAACTTTTCAACAAATTTGTACCTTCACCGCACATGCAAGAATTCCCTTTTCCTTGCTCTTTCTTCTTACAAGATTCTCCTTCTCTAATACCACTTGATGAATACCAAATATGGGGGTCAAGAAGATCGTATTTCTAGTGATATCAATCCTCGAACCTTTCAGTAATCCAACCCAAAAATTAGTTGATTACAGTTACTGGAAGCAATAAAAATCACAACAATATCCCCTTCCGATCTGCACCCTAGATTTACAAGGAATTCTTCCCTACACAGGTCCCATGAATTTCATAGGAACTTCACCTATCGATCCCCATGATCTCGTACTCTCTACTTCCAAAACTCATGGCTCAAGCCTCTTCTCATTCACCGTACTAAATGCTAACTCCCAATCATAGGTTTCATGCTTAGGCCTTTCCATTATAATTCCCAACGCTCAACAATTTAACTTTGTAATTTTTTATTTTCCTCCTGGTTTGGGATGCACACGATGACCATTGATCCCCCCCAAAAATGAAAGGCTAGATCTCCTCTATCCATGATATTGCTTCCACTTCAGATCATCATCGATCCTATCATGATCGATGATGGATCTCTTCCCATGGTCTCATTGTGATTTCAGATTCGCAACTCTCTATGCTCTCTCTCATGGCGTCTCTCCTCACACACACACTCAAACATAGTAATTCAACATGGTTTCTATACATAGATTTACACATAAAGGAACACAGAATTACAATAACACAAAGATACACAAAAATACTATTCCAATTAATGTTTATCTTGATGTTACATAAAACAACCTCTCTGTGCCTAGCCGCTCCTTAGCTTGATTTTACATTGTGACATCTCTCTGGCATTCGACCACACTTGACCTCTTCCACTCACACTCTCTTCTATTTTCCCTCTATCTCTCCATTATGATAGCCATAGGCTTACAAAATACACAAGGAAGAACAAACTCCCTGATCTATTTAGGTCCATAAAACCCTCCATGAGATTTACACCTAAGATTTCTCACTTATCCTTAGGATCCCTCTAGGATCTCTAAAAATTCTTGAGATCTACACAACAAGGAAGATTCAATTACATATTTGGTTTTCCAAGACAATTCCTCCTTAACTAAAACGTTTTCAATCAAACTAATCATATCATATGTAGATCCTCCTAGAATCTATTAAAACATAGAAATTAAAACAATTTCATTAAGGGAACCCACTCCCAAGTTGATTTTGGAGGGAAAATGTTACGAATTTTATGAGCAGAACAAAATGACTACAGATTATTAACAGGTTCTTAACACAAAACAACAAAGATACAATAAAACTAGTTTTCTATTCAATAAGGAAATAAGCTGAAACTATAAAATGCAGCGGAAACAAGCTTGTTGGAATGGTGGTGGCTTATCTCTGAGAAGAGATGTGACGGTTGCACTCACTCACAAGAAGATGATTAAAATGAGGCTCTGAAGGAATTTTTACAATAAACAGGAATGCAAAAAACCCTAGACATCCAAAAACCTAACCCTGGGAGATGAAGTGCCAAAAGTCATGTGGGCCCCGTATGGGTAAGTTAGTACATCAACTTCTTGGGGTTGTAACTTTTGCATACGATCTCCATTTTAGGGGTATGATAGCCCGTTGGAAACATATCTTCAAGGAGATTCATTTTGGGGGCTCAATCATGCCTTTCACTATCACTGAGAAGCTTGATCCTGAAAAATCTTCATTTAGGCCCTCAAAATGGCCCTAGAAGTTAACACTGCTAAAAATAGTAAATTGCCAAAATTGTCAGAAAACTATTTTGAGCCAGTTGGAAAAGGTGGGTGGCCATCGATATCCACCTGGATCAATCCTCCCTCCTTAGGAATAAATGGTCTCCATTGTGTTGAGTTCCCCCATAATATGAGGAAATTTCTGTTGAATTTGGCCTCGGGTGAGGCATTTGCCTTGGTGCGGGAGCTGCCCTGCTTTGATGACTCGATAAAGATGGATCCTTTGTTGTTGAGTGACCTTGATCTATGTGTCCACAATATGATCACTGGATGCCTATTGTATGCAGTTGGCATTGAGATCTGTTGGTGTCAACTGCTCTGCTACATCTGAGGTGTCCAATAATGGTGGGAAATAAGGGCGAAAGAGATCCACGTTGAACATTGGGTGTAGGCCAAGGAAAGGAGGAATGTTGAGTTAAAAATCATTATCCCCCATGGCATTGGTGATGGTGTACGACCCATAACGGAGTGGGTGAATCTTCCGATGGGGTCTTGTAAGGCATTCTTTATGCAAGTGCAACCAAACTTTGTCACCCACCTGAAACTTATGTGGCACCCAATGTTGATCATGGCGCTGCTTGTACTTGTCATTGGAATTTTGTAGGATATCCTGAACTTGTTGGCGGATGTGTTGGATCCATTCAATGAACCAGGTGGCTTTGTCAGCTTCAATTGTATCAGGAGATGAGTCGGTCAAGGCGACCGCAAGGGGAAGTGAAACATATATGGGACCCAATGGTTGGAATCCCAACCCCACCTGAAAGGGGTTGTGGCCGGTTGAGCTATGCATGGCTCAGTTGTAGCTATGTTGGACATAGGGAAGTCTCTCATCCCATGTGAGAGGGTGCTTTGAATTACACATGTGAAGGATATGCACGATCATTCGATTTACAACCTCGGTTTGGCCATCTGTCTGGGGGTGGAAGGCCGTGGATTTGGTGAGCTTGGTGTCCAACAGTGACCAGAGGCTCGACTAGAATGTGCTGAGAAATCAAATGTCCTGATCTAAGAAAATTTTTTGTGGGATTCCAAAATGTACCCAGACTCGTTCAAAGAAGATCTTGGTAGTGGCCTCTGTTGTGATGTTCTTCTTGCAGGCAACTAGAATCGCCATCTTACAAAAATGATCAACAACCATAAAAACACAGTAATTTCCCCTCTTGGTGGACGGGAGGCCCAACATGTAGTCCATTGAGATGGATTCCCATGGCCTGTCAAGAGTAGGAAGAGGGGTGTACAGACCCTATTTCTTAGTGGTCGGTTTGGAAATAGCGCAAGCAGTGCATGACCTTATATACTTGTAGACCTCCTATCGAAGTTTCGGCCAGTAGAAATGTTTTTGTAGAATTGCCATTGTCTTTTCGACGTTGAAGTGTCTTGCCACTCGACTGTAGTGGGCTTCCCAGATCAGCTTCGCTCACTCGCTTGATGGAATATAGATATGGCCCAGATGACACAACAACCCATCCTGAAGATGGAAATTATCGACAACTGCATTTTCCCCCAACATTTGGTGGTGGCGAGGTCCGTGTCTGTCTCATAGAGTTGGGGCCATCCAAAGGTCTCATGGTCGCAGGATTCTAGCACCGTGGTGAGTGTTGTGACTGGCGGTCTGCTGAGGCAATTAACAACGCGATTGGTGATTCATGTTTTATACTTGATGTTGAGGTGGAATTGTTGCAAGTATGTGGACCACTTTTGATGGTGATCATTATACAATTTTCCTTGTGTCTGCATGAATTGTAGTGGCTTATGATCAGTGTGGATGAATTTCTCCTTCCCAAGAATGTAATGTCTCCATTGGTGGTAGGCTTGCACAATGGAGTACATTTCTTTGTCGTAAGTAGGGTAATTAAGGACAACATCTGATAGTGTCTCACTATGATAGGCCACGGGATGGTTGTGCTAAGTGAGAATGATGCACATCGCATAGTCTGAAGCATCTGTCTTGATCTCAAAGGGTTGTTGTAGGTCTGGTAGTGAAATTATTGGGGTTGAGCACAAGTGTTGCTTCAAATCATCGAACGCTTGTTGTTGAGACCGGCCCCACACAAATTTCTCCTTACCACCACCCCTGGTTATTTGGCTGAGGGCCCATGCAATATGGGATAATCCCAACACGAACCTGCGGTAGAAATTGGCAAGGCCCAAGAAGCTCTGAAGATCAATGAGTGTGGTTGGGGCTAGCTAGTCACATATGACTTGGATCTTAGCTGGATCCACATGTATGCCATGCTGATCAATTATGTAGCCCAGGTAATGGACCTTGTCCATGCCGAATGAGCATTTTTCTAAGTTGGCATATAGCTTGTGCCGTCGTAGGGTGTGCATAACCTGTTGAATATGATGCAAGTGTTCGGCCCAAGTCTTGTTGTAAATGAGAATGTCATCCAGATACACCACTACAAAAGTATTGGTGAATGGTCGGATGATATCATCGATCATCCTCATGAAAGTGGCTGGAGCATTTTTCAAACCAAAGGGCATGACCAACCATTCAAAAAGGCCTTCCTTTGACTTGAAGGTGGTTTTCCATACATTTGTTTGTTCTATCGGGACCTAGTGGTATCCTGACTTTAGATCAATCTTACTGAAGTATTTGGCCCCTATGAGTTGATCAAGGAGGTCGTCAATTCGAGGAATCGGGTATCGGTTTCTGACTGTGATTTTATTCAGAGCCCGGTAATTAATGTAGAGTCGTCAGGTTCCATCTTTCTTCTATACCAGCATGATTAGGCTCCTACAATGTGATGAGATGGGATGAATTTTCCCCTTGTGGATCAGTTCTTGGATCTGTCGCTTGATCTCCTCATTCTCTAACAGAGAGCGACGATAGACTGACCCATTGTGTAACGGTGTGCCAGGGGTCATATCAATGGGGCGCTTGACCTGACAGTGCAGAGGTACCCCGATAGGTGAGGAGAAGATATCTAAGTATTCTTCCATAACCTTATCTACTTGCTTCTGTTATGTGGAGAGGTCGGTCATAGAGACCCTAGATATGGTTGTGATCTTTTGCTTATTCTGAGAGCGAATCACAAAGAAGAAAAACTTCCCCGTCCGAGAGATGACCTTCCTGCATTGCTTAGCAGAGATCAAGGAAATAACACTAGGTGGGACTATCTCGGGTATCCCATACAATTTCCTGTTCAAATAAATAATAAAAATACGAGGCCTAGACTCATATACAACATGACATTTCCATAAATAAGGTTGGCCCAAAAGAACATCACAAACTTCGAGAGGAGCAACATCACACAATACCTCATCTTTGAAGGGCTTGATGTCGTACGACAGTTGGCACTGTTGGCTGACATGGAGATCGCTTCCTTGGTGGAGCCATCCAATGGTGTAGGGTTGTGGGTGTGGTGTTGTTGGCAAGGCCAAGCGCTTGAATACCTCTACTGAGATGAGGTTCTTCTAGCTATGACTATCCACGATGAAGTGAAATGGGGTGCCTTTTACCTACATCTGTGAATGGAAGAGGCATTCTCCTTCTTTTGGCTCATCTAGCTTACCAGGCTGGAGGTTGGTGGTAGCAACGGATGCACTGGGTTCCACGTCAATGATCTATATTCCCCTTTCTATTTCTAGCTTAGAGTCTGAACCTGCATCTGATTCAAAGGCTTTCACTTTGGCCACCAGCGACTTCTTTGAGCAGCAATCAACATTGTTATGCCAAGGGCTCTTATGGAAGTCGCACCAATTCCCGGTATCTTTATTTGTCTTTCCGGTGTCCTTCTTTGCTTGCAGCTTGGACTAGTTGTCCTGATACTGTCCATCTTTTCTCTGTCCTTTTTTCTGTGGGTTGGGGCCTCCCTTTCCTGTCTTTTTTTGTGTGGGGTTCCCATGCCCAAATTGTCATGTATTTTGTTTGAGATTTTGCTCGATTTTGACGGCATATCGGTAGGCCATGCCCAAGGATGATATGTCCAAAAATTATGTGATACTTGAGAACCAGAGGTCGCTCTGAATATTTGATACTCATCTTGGTGTGGAAGATATGAAAGATATTTTCCAAATCTGGCATTGCTTTGTCTCTTTCTTGCCGCAATGTGGTCCATTTGGTATACAAGTCGTCATAACTTACGACAGGGTAGTATTGTTCCTTAATAACATCCTTGAATGATTCCCAAGTGGCCGTGACTGTAAATAATGAGGGTTCTTCTGTTTCCTTTTGCTCACAGAAAGTTTCCCACCAATCTTTGACATGGGGAACAACTTTGAGGAGTGCAAAAGTAATCTTTTTTCTATTTCAAAAGTTATGGACATAAAAATTTTCTTCTATTAGATTCAACCACTTGTCTACATCATCTGTGTCTATATGACCTTCAAATATAGGAATATCTAAGTTTATTTGTACCTTGAAGGGAGTGGCGCCTCCGCTCGAAGAAGATGTGTTGCATGTTGGTAGCCGCCGAAGGATTTGCGCGAAACTTTCCATCATCTCGTTCCTTTGTTGCGTGATAGATTCCTCAATCAACAGTTTGAAAGGATCTTTTGTCCCGTCATATTTATTTTCTCCTACCATGAGAGGTCACTTGGGTGTGTGAGAGATTTTGTCCTCAAGAGAAACAAGCTCGAGACCCAACTCTTTGTACTCCAACCTCGTTGGGGACATGTATTAAGATGACAAGGAGCAGACCTCTCTGATACCATTGATCCGAATTTTATGAGAAGAAGGAAATGACTACAGATTATTAATAGGTTCTTATGACAAAATAACAGAGATACAGTAAAATTGGTTTTCTATTCAATAAGGAAATAAGTTGAAATTGTAAAATGCAATGGAAACAAGCTTGCTGGAAGGGTGGCGGCTTATCTCTGAGAAGAGATGTGACAGTTGTGCTCATTCACAAGAAGATGTTTTAAATGAGGCTCTAAAGGCCTTTTTACAATAAACAGGAATGAAAAAAACCCTATACATCCAAAAACCTAACCCTAGGAGATGAAGCGTCAAAAGTCATGTGGGCCCCGTCTGGGTAAGTTAGTACAACACCTTCCTGGGGTCGTAACTTTTGCATACGATCTTCGTTTTAGGCGTATGACAACCCATTGGAAAGGTATATTTGAGGAGATTCATTTTGGGAGCTCAATCATGCCCTTGACTATCATTGAGATTCTCTATCCCGAAAAACCTTCATTCATGCCCTTAAAATGGCCCCGAAAGTTAAAACTGCTAAAAATAGTAAATTGCCAAAATTGTCAAAAAACTGTTTTGAGTCAGTTGGAAAAGGTTGGTGGTCACCAATATCCATGTGGATCAGAAAATGATCCTACATCACACTACAAATATCAACAAGGAAAATTCAGACACTTGTCAATTACAAAGATTATGCTATAATGAATCAAGTTATGAGTGTAGAAGAACCTTTGAATTTTGAGCAAGCAAAATATCATAAGGAATGGATGAATGCTATGAAAGAGGAATATGATTCCATAATGAAAAATGAAACTTCATAACTTACGTAATTTCCTAGAAAAAATAAAATTCCTATACGTTCAAAATGGTTGTTCAAATCTTAGTTCAATGTTGATGGTAGTATAAACAAGTTTAAAAAAATTAAAATTAAAAAAAAAATTAATATTTAATTACATGAAGCAAAATAAATGTTTTTTTTTTTTTCCATTAAATATATTAAGGCATTGCAAATACCAATCAACACCCTTTCAATTATACTATATACATTGCAAATTTACATGGAAATGAGACTTGAAAGCAAGATGAATGTGAAAAATCTTTCCATTATAATGTATTAAAACTTTACATTGCATTGTAAATAATAATTAACATCCATTTAATTGTTAAAATGTATTAAGGAATTATAAATAATAATTAACATCCATTCAATTGTTAAAATGTGTTAAGGAATTATAAATAGTAATTAACATCCATTTAATTATACCAAATACGTGTTAGAGATAATGCTCACATTAATTTTGTGTGCTAAGTTTGGGGATTGGCTTGAGGTTTTGTAGGAGACTGTTGAGATATTCTCTCAACGTAAATCTCCAAGTTCAGAATTAGTTGTATATCACTCCAACTATATATACATGTAATGTATTTGTGTGAGTGTGATATACAAACTATTTTCTGTGTGTGAATCTTGTGTAATGGATGCTCTCCATTTTTTCTTATTTGGTATCAGAGCTTGGACTGGCTTAAATCCCTTACGGGAGGGCCATGAAGATGTGAAAAATATGTGAGCGTTGATAAGTGTAGGAGAGTGGATTGGAGTGCTTTAGTTTATGTGTATCTTTGAGAGTGTTAATTTTGTTGCGTGTAAGAGAGGCGTTGCATAAGAGAGAGCTACAAGAATTATTTTTTTGTTGAGAGAGACGTTATCAGAAGGAGCCGCTACGTTGATTCATTCGTCTATTATTGAGAAGATCGATCCCAAAAAACCTTCATTTAGGCCCTCAAAATGGCCCCGGAAGTTAAAACTACTAAAAATAGTAAATTGCCAAAATTGTCAGAAAACTATTTTGAGCTAGTTGGAAAAGGTGGGTGGCCATCGATATCCACTTAGATCAATCCTCTCTCCTTAGGAATAAATGGTATCCATTGCGTTGAGTTCCCCCATCAGATGAGGAAATTTCTGCTGAATTTGGCCCCGGGTGAGCCACTTGCCTTGGTGCAGGAGTTGCCCTGCTTTGACGACTCAATAAAGATGGATCCTTTGATGTCGAGTGTTCTTGATATGTGTATCCACAATATGATCATTGGATTCCTGTTGTATGCAGTTGGCATTGAGATCTGTTGGTGTCAGCTGCTCTGCTACGTCTGAGGTGTCCAATAATGGTGGGAAATAAGGGCGAAGGAGATCCATGTTGAACATTGGGTGTAGGCCAAGGAAAGGAGGAATGTTGAGCTCAAAAGAATTATCCCCCACGGCCTTGGTAATGGTGTACGACCCATAACGGAGTGGGCGAAGCTTCCGATGGGGTCTTGTAAGCTGTTCTTTCTGTAAGTGCAACCAAACTTTGTTGCCCACCTAAAACTTATGTGGCACCCGATGTTGATCATGGTGTTGCTTGTACTTGTCACTGGACTTCCATAGGATATCCTAAACGTATTGGCGGATGTGTTGGATCCTCTCAATGAACCGGGTGGCTTTGTCAGCGTCATTTGGAGCAGGAGATGAGTCGGTTGAGGTGACCGCAAGGGGAAGTGCAACATCTATGGGACCCAATGGTTGGAGTCCCAACCCCATCTGAAAGGGGTTGTGGCTGGTTGAGCTATGCATGGCTCGATTGTAGCTATGTTGGAAATAGGGAAGGCTCTCATCCATGTGCGAGGGTGATTTGAATTATACATGTGAAGGATATGCATGATCATTCGATTTACGACCTCGGTTTGGCCATCTATCTGAGGGTGGAAGGCTACAGATTTGGTGAGCTTGGTGTCCAGCAGTGACTAGAGGCTCAACCAGAATTTGATGAGAATTTGACTGTCCTGCTCTGAGACAATGGTTTGTGGGATCCCAAAATGTACCCAGACTCTTTCAAAGAAGATCTTGGCAGTGGCCTCTACTGTGATGTTCTTCTTGTAGGAAACCATAATTGTCGTCTTAGAAAATCGATCAACAACCACAAAAACACAGTCATTCCCCCGCTTAGTGGACAGGAGGCCTGACATGTAGTCCATTGAGATGGATTCCCATGGCCTGTAAGGAGTAGGAAGAGGGGTGTACAGGCCCTATTTCTTAGTGGTCAATTTGTCAATAGTGCAGGACCTGATATGCTTGTTGACCTCCTGTCGAAGTTTCGTCCAGTAGAAATGTTTCTCTAGCATCGCCACTGTATTTTCGATGCTTGCTTCCTAGATCATCTTCGCTCGCTCGCTTGATGGAACACAGATATGGCCCAGACGACACAACAACCCATCCTGAAGATGTAAATTATCGAAAACTACATTTTCACCCAACATTTGGTAGGTGGTAGTGAAGTCTGGGTCTGTCTCATAGAGTTGGGGCCATCCAGAGGTCTCATGGCCGCAGGATTCTAGCACTGTGGTGAGTGCCATGACTGGCGGTCTGCTGAGGCAATTAGCGACGTGATTGGTGCTTCATGTTTTATACTTGATGTTGAGGTGGAATTGCTGCAAGTATGTGGAACACTTTTGATAGAGATCATTTTGCAATTTTACTTGTGTCTGCATGAATTGCAGTGGCTTATGATTAGTGTGGATGATTGTCTCCTTCCCAAGAATGTAATGTCTCCACTCGCGACAGGCTTAGACACTGGAGTACATTTCTTTGTCGTAAGTAGGGTACTTATGGACAACATCTGATAGTGTCTCACTATGAAACGCCACGGGGTGGTTGTGCTGAGTGAGAACGATGCCCACCACATAGTTCCTTTGGTTCCTTTTGCTCACAGAAAGTTTCCCACCAATCTTTGACACGGGGAACAACTTTGAGGAGTGCAAAAGTAAGTTTTTCTCTATCCGAAAAGTTATGGACAAAAAAATACACTTTTAGTAGATTCAACCACTTGTCTACAGCGTTTGTGTCTATCTAAACTTCAAATATCCGAATATATAAGTTTATTTGTACCTTGAAGGGGTTGGCGCCTCTGTTCGAAGAATATGCGTCGCCTGTTGGTAGCCACCGAAGGATTTGTGCGAAACTATCCATCATATCGTTCCTTTGTTGTGTGAGGGTTTCCTCAATCAATAGTTTGAAAGGATCTCCTGTCCCGTCGTCTTTATTTTCGCCTTCCATGAGAGGTCTCTTGGGCGTGCAAGAGATTTTATCCTCAAGAGAAACAAGCTCGAGACCCAACTCTTTGTACTCCGACCTCGTTGGGGACATGCATTAAGATGACAACGAACAGACCGCTCTGATACCAGTGATCTAGATTTTATGAGAAGAACAAAATTACTAAAGATTATTAATAGGTTCTTAACTAAAAATAATAGAGATACAGTAAAAATGGTTTTCTATTCAATAAGGAAATAAGCTGAAACTGTAAAATGCAGTGGAAACAAGCTTGTTGGAATGGTGGAAGCTTATCTCTGAGAAGAGATGTGACGGTTGCGCTCATTCGCAAGAAGATGATTATAATGAGGCTTTGAAGGCCTTTTTACAATAAACAAGAATGCCCAAAACCCTAGACATCCAAAAACCTAACCCTAGGAGATGAAGCGCCAAAAGTCATATGGGCCCTGTCTGGGTAAGTTAGTACATCAACTTCCCAGGGTCGTAACTTTTGCATACGATTTCCATTTTAGGCGTATGATAGCCCGTTGGAAAGGTATCATCGAGGAGATTCATTTTGGGGGCTCAATTCTACCTTCATATATCATTGAGAATATTGATCCTGAAAAAACTTCATTTAGGACCCTAAAATGGCCCCGGAAGTTAAAATTGTTAAAAATAGTAAATTGCCAAAATTGTCAGAAAATTGTTTTGAGCCAGTTGGAAAAGGTGGGTGGCCACTGATATCCACCAGGATCAGAAAATTCTCCTGCATCACACTACAAATATCAACAAGGAAAATTCAGACACCTATCAATTATAAAAATTATGCTATAATGAATCAAGTTATGAGTGTAGGAGAACCTTTGAATTTTGAGCAAGCAAAATATCATAAGGAATGGATGAATGCTATGAAAGAGGATTATGATTCCATAATGAAAAATGAAACTTCATAACTTACATAATTTCCTAGAAAAATAAAATTCCTATACATTCAAAATGGTTGTTCAAATCTAAGTTCAATGTTGATGGTAGTATAGACAAGTTTAAATCTAGATTTGTTGCAAAAGGTTATTCACTAAAAGAAGGAATATATTATGAGAACATGTTTGCACCTGTAACTAAAATGAATGTCATTATATTAATGATTGCATTCGCTACTAAGTACAATTGGAAATTACATAAGTTGGATGATAAGTTAGCATATTTTAATGGTGAATTAAACAAAGAAGTGTATCTTGGTCAACCAAAATGTTTTGTAAATCAAGGACAAGAACATCTTGTATGTAAGTTAAAGAAAACACTACGTGGTCTCAAATAGGCTCACATGTCATGGCATGTGAAAATTGACACGTTCATCTTCCAACAAGGTTTCATCAAAAGTAAGAGTGATCCAAATCTCTACATAAATAAAGATGGAAATGGGAATGCTGCTTTGATTTCTTTGTATGTTGATGATTTAACCGTGACATGAAGTGCTACAAAATTAATTGATGACATCAAAAGGCACTTATCACAATAATTTGAAATGAAGGATCTTAGTTAGATGCATTATTGTTTAGGAATTGAGGTTTGGAGGGAATATGGTAAGAATTTGATATATTAACATTCCATTCTAATTGAGTAGACACTGGACTATATTCACTCATATTGAACCTTATGATTAGTTAGATGCATTATTGTTTAGGAATTGAGGTTTGGAGGGAATATGGTAAGAATTTGATCACTCAAAGTAAGTATATAGAGGAACTAATCAAAAGGTTCAATATGAGTGAATGTAGTCCAGTGCCTACTCCATTAGAATGGAATGTTAATATTTGCAATGATCATGATACAAAATAAGTAAATGGTACTTTATATAGACAGTTGGTGGGAAGTCTAAACTATTTAACCACAACAAGACCTGCTATTGCATATTTAGTTAACATACTTAGTTAGTTCATCGCTAAACCACATGGCAGTCACTAGAATGTAGCGAACTTGAGTTATTCAATACTTGAAAGGGACTGTAGATTTTGGTATTGAATATACTAATAATTTGAATGATGATTTCATAGGTTATTTAGATTATGATTGGGCAGGAGATCCAAATTATGGAAAATCCCACCACTGGATATGCATTCAGTATAGGATTTAGAATTATGTATTAGAGCATCAAGAAGCAACCAAATGTTTCTTTATCCTAAACCGAAGTCGAGTATAAATCATTCTGCACTGCTATCTGTGAAGAAATTTGGATAAGGTGTATTATTGAAGACATGGAAGAAAGGAAAGGTGTACCTACATCAAATGTGATAGTCAAAACTCAATAAAATTGTCAAACAATCAAATTTATCATGCAATATCAAAGCACATTAAAACTCACCATCACTTTGTGAGATAAAAGATTCAATCCAGTGAAATTGATTTGATGTATTGTAATACAAATGATAATGTGGTGGATATATTCACTAAGCCTTTGGGAAATGCTAAATTTGTAATAGGTAGAAATAAGTTAGGAATTGTAGAAAATCCATTTCTCCATTAAGGATGAGTGACATAAATAATTGTAGAAATGAATTATTAGCAAGTTGGTATGTTGGTAGTTAGATAATCAAGATACATTATGTATATGTATGTATGTATGAATTTTCAAAATCAATTCAAGGTGATGGTGAGAGAGATTTGTGAGTGAGAGTGTAGTGGGTTCTTTCTATTTCTCTCTTTTAAAGATGGAAAAATATATAAAAAACATGTTTAATATATTTATTTAAAAAAAATAAAAATAAAATACACTTAGTATTACATTATCTTAAGTATAAACAAAACAAAAACTCTAAATTTTAGATGAAAGTTTTAGTAATTTACATAATTAGTTTTTAAAAAATCAAATAAAAAATTATATATTAATAATATTTAGTTAGAATACCAGAAATAGACTACATCACCTATTGAAACATACCAACTTAATATTACATTATCTTAAGTATAAACAAAACAAAAACACTAAATTTTAAATTTTACATGAAGATTTTAGTAATTTATATAATTAATTAATTTTTTTTTATATATTAATGATGTTTAGTTAGAATACGAAAAACACACTACATCACCTATTAAGACATACCAAAAGCATGTTTAATATCTTTATTTTTAAAATAAAGAAAATTTGAGAATAAAGCACATTATCTTAAATATAAACAAAACGAAAACACTAAATTTTATATGAAGGTTTTAGTAAATTACATAATTAGTTAAAAAAATAAAAAAATAATTATATGTTAATGATGTTTAATTAGAATACCAAAAAAACCTACATCACCTATTGAGACATATTTGAAATAAATGAAATCGACATTATGAATGTAATTTTTATGTAACTAGCACAACTGCTAACTCGCGGTTGGTGAACGTCGAAAGGCTTACAGCCGGTTTAATGCATCAGATCTATTTCTGTATGGCTTAATGCATCAGATCTTGGGAAATGAAACGAGTGGACAACTGAGGTTGTGAAACTGGCGGACACCTGAGGAAATCCGAAGTAGAGGAAACGCGCGGACAGTTGATTGGCGGACACTTGAGGAAATCCGAAGTAGAGGAAACGCGCGTACAGTTGATTAAATCCGCGAGAGCATGGAAACGTGGCTTGCCTAATACATGTAATTTTCAATAATGAAGTTGAAGGAGTGTCTGCTAAACGTGGTAATCTCAAAGGTTAATTATTTAAACATGGCAATCATATGATGTTGCAGTAATTTCTTAATATGATTAGGTAAATGTTAAAAAGTAAGCAGGTTAACATGCATTCATAAGTGCAAGGAAGTTATCAACAATAAATCCGACTCATTGATTTTGGAGGACGACTAAGAATATACCGACATCTTCAATGTGTAGCCATCAGATTATAATTTAAGAATAAAAGATCATTAATTGTGTCCATCTCCAATAAATATACCAGCATCTTCAATGTGTAGCCATCAGATTATAATTTAAGAATAAAAGATCATTAATTGTGCCCATTTCCAATAAATATACGCCTTTCGGCGTGATTATTTATATATTATAATAAATTTTATATGTTTTTTCATTTTTGAAATAAATAAAATAAATAATATATATTTTTTTAAATTCTTCATATATCAATATATGAATCTTACCAATCTTTCGTATATACAAAATAAAAAAAATCAGTATTTAATTACATGAAGCAAAATAAATGGATTTTTTTTCCATTAAATATATACAAAATAAAAAAATTAATATTTTATTATATGAAGCAAAATAAATGATTTTTTTTTCCATTAAATATATATAAAATAAAATAAAAAATAATATTTGATTACATGAAGCAAAATAAATGGAATTTTTTTTCCCATTAAATATATACAAAATAATAAAAAAATAATAATATTTAATTACATGAAACAAAATAAATGGAAATGTTTTTTCCATTAAATATATTAAGGAATTGCAAATACCAATCAACACCCCTTCAATTATACTATATACATTGCAAAGTTACATGGAAATGAGACTTGAAAGAAAGATGAATGTGAAAAACCTTTCCATTATAATGTATTAAAACTTTACATTGCATTGTAAATAATAATTAACATCCATTTAATTGCTAATTGTTAAAATGTATTAATGAATTGTAAATAATAATTAACATCCATTCAATTGTTAAAATGTATTAAGGAATTATAAATAATAATTAACATCCATTTAATGATATCATATACGTGTTAGAGATAATGTTCACATTAATGTTGTGTGCTAAGTTTGGGGATTGACTTGAGGTTTTGTAGAAGATTGTTAAGATATTCTTTCAACCTAAATCTCCAAGATTAGAATTAGTTGTATCTCACTCCAACTATATATACATGTAATGTATCTGTGTGAGTGTGATATACAAACTATTTTCTGTGTGTGAATCATGTGCAATGGATGCTCTCCATTTTTTCTTATTTGGTATCAGAGCTTGGACTGGCTTAAATCACTCATGAGAGGGACAGTAAGATGTGAAAAATATGTGAGCATTGATAAGTGTAGGAGAATGGAGTGGACTGTTTTAGTTTATGTGTATGTTTGAGAGTGTTAATTATGTTACGTGTAAGAGAGGCGTTGCATAAGACACAGCTACAACAATTGTTTTTTTGTTGAGAGAGTTGCCATCAGAAGGAGCCGCTACGTTGATTTATTCGGCTATTATTGAGAAGCTTGATCCCGAAAAACCTTCATTTAGGCCCTCAAAATGGCCCCGGAAGTTAAAACTGCTAAAAATAATAAATTGTCAAAATTGTCAGAAAACTGTTTTGAGCCAATTGGAAAAGGTGGGTGGCCATCAATATCCAACTGGATCAATCCTCCCTCCTTAGGAAGCAATGGTCTCCATTGCATTGAGTTCCCCCATCAGCTGAGGAAATTTCTGCTAAATTTGGCCCCGGGTGAGCCACTTGCCTTGGTGCAGGAGCTGCCCTGCTTTGACGAAGCGATAAAGTTGGATCCTCTGTTATCGAGTGCTCTTGATCTGTGTGTCCACAATCTGATCGTTGGATTCCTGTTGTATGCAGTCGAGGTTGAGCTCTGTTGGTGTCAGTTGCTCTGCCACATCTGAGGTGTCCAATAATGGTGGGAAATAAGGGTGAGTGATCCGGGGCAGGATCTTTTATGATTATGGTTGAGTTTTAACTTGCATGAATATTTTAACCATTTGAGAAATTAACGAAAGAATGAGGAAAGAAGAGGATTATATATCAGTCAAATACACATATGTAGATCTGAAAACAGTAAAGAACAGCAAACCATAAGAACGCAGGTTGATAACGGAGTTCGGCACATTGTTTGCCTACGTCTCCGGGCCTTTTCCCTGTGGGGAAGGCTTCTTTATTTCTTCTCAAGTGCTCAAAATTACATCTC
>WSFP011301903.1:0-45122 GCA_009831015.1 Picea engelmannii | reverse complement strand
AAATTGATTAGTGGTTCATCTTTGAAGGAGGCAACATTGTCAGCAACAATCCTTCTTGGATAACCAAATCTGGACATGTTATCTTCAAGGAAGCTAATGATTACCTTGTGGGAGGCACTCCTTGTAGGGATGGATTCTATCCATATGGTGAAATAATCAGTGGCAGCCAAAATCCACCCGTGCTGACCACTTGAGGTTGGGTGGATTTCTCCAATGAAGTCAAGACCCCACTGTTGAAAAGGTCTAGAAACCACCACAGGTTTCAGAGGCAAAGATTTGAGTTGTTTCTTTCCATAAAAATTTTGGCATTTGACACAAGCTCTAACCTCGGCACAAACATCAGTAAAAAGGTTGGGCCAGAAATACCCAACTCTAAGGATATTATAAGCTTTGGTCCTCTAGAAATGATGTCCCCCACATAAGTTGTCATGAAAATATGTTATGGCCCTTTGGGCCTCATGTGGGTCTAGACATCTTAATAGAACTCCCAGAGGATCCTTTCACTACAAAAACTGATCAATGAGACAATATTTGATTTCTTTGAGCTTCAAATCTCTTACCTTGTTCTTTTCCAAATCATCAGGAGGTCGCAAATTCTACAAAAAATAAATGATGTCCTTGTACTAGGTGCATTCTAAGAGGTTGAGACTGACATGAGAGTCTTTATCAACAATATCAACTTGCTGATTTTATGAGTTTCTGTTCATGAAATTAATCCCTAAAGCCTTGCATTTTTATTTAGCTAGTAGCCTAGCTAAACCTTGGCCCTTTACCAATTTAGTGGGCTTCATTTCAAGGTCAAATTCCAGAATTTTAGCAATCCATTTGCTTCTCTTCCCATCTATGTCAGGCTGGATCAATATCTCTTTTATTGAGGTTGAGGGAACATATGCAACAATCTTTGAATGCAGAACATATATTTTGGAATCCTTGAGGGATTTGACCAAAGAATATGCCTACTTCTCCATGATATCATACCTCATTTATGCATCCCTCAATGCCCCACTGAAAAATGAAATAGGATTCTCTAACCCATCTGTATTTTTCTGAAGAAAAATAATAGCCAATGTATCAGATGAGGCAAACAAAAATATCATAAATTCCTTGGAATAGTCAAGGTTGATGAGTAGAGGTGCTTCATTCAAATCCCTTTTGATTTGGTCAAAAGAATTTCTAGGCTCAGTAGTCCATTTCACCTCACTTCCTTTTCTAAGCATGGTTGTAATGTGCTTAACCAACTCAACAAAATTAGAAATGAATCTTCTCAAAAAATTGATTTTACCCAAGAAAGATTGAATCTCTTTCTTGGATCTGGGAAAAGATAAGGATTGGATGGCCTCTAATCTGCTTGGATCAATTCTTACCCTCTCTGCTGACACAATATGCCCCAATAATTTCCCCTCCTTCATAGAAAACAAAGATTTCTTAGGATTGAGAGAGAGACCAAACCTTCTGCACTTCAGGAAAACCTTCTTCAAATGATAACAATGCTCTTTTTAAGACTTTGAGAACACTATAATTTCATCCAGATAGATAACTACAAATTTGTCTTTCTCTCCAATGAGGGCAATGTCCATGGCTCGTTGGAAGGTTTCCCCTGCATTCATCAATCCAAAGGGCATTTTAGCATACATGACTGTGCCCCAAGGAGTAGTCAAGGTTGTCTTCTCTCTGTCTTCAAGGAGGACATAGATCTGATTGTAGCCAGAGAATCCATCAAGCATAGACATCTTAGATGAACCAGTTACTCTTTGAAAAATGTGCTCCATCTTTGGCAAGGGGTAGTTATGTTTTTGGAGCTCGTGTTCAAATTCCTAAAATCTACACATAATATGATTTCCCCATTTTTATTCCTCACGGGCACCAAGTTAGCCACCCATTCTGAATATCTCAAGGGAATGATGATCTGGGCATCCAACAATGTTTTCACTTCTTTTTCCATAATAGGAAGCAACATGGGATTTATCTGTCTGAGTTTCTGCCTGAAAGGTTTGGCCTCTTCTTTCAAAGGAATCTTATGCTCAATGATGTTGGTGTCATTTGTTCTCAAATCTTCATATTTCCAAGAAAACGCATCAACAAAGTCCTTCAAAATATTGACATACTCATCCCTTTGTTCCTTTGACAATCTTCTGGACAATTTGACATATTTGGGATCCTCCTCTGTTCCTAAATTTCATTCAGTCACATCAACATCTTCAGTTGAATTTTTAACCTTTACAACAACATCATTTCTATCAAACAATCTCTCCAAGGGGACAAGTCCCTTTGGAATATGGTTACTTGGCAACTGAACAATATGATGGCTAAAAATTTTATTCAAAAAAATATCAGCATGGGGGTTTTCTTGAGTATCCTAATCCTGATCAATATGCAAATCAAAAAGTTCCTCCACAGTCTCAAGAAATATTTTTATCTCAAGATCATCCTCAAAAACCTTCCAATGTTTGACATTGTCAGGTATAGAGGGTCTATACTTTACTTCCACATCATACTTGAGTTTGAGTGGCACAGGAACCCTGAACTTACTTGTCAAAACAACCAAGGAATCTACCACAATGTTCTCCTCTCTTGGAATAAGTGAAATATTAAAATCCAAGAAGAAAATTTCAACAAGATCCAAGACTTCATTTATGTAGGCCCTTAACCTGGGGTGCTTAGCCTGATATATATTTCTGGCTTGATGAACAATCAACAAAACATCTCCAAATACTGTCAGCTCCTCACTATTCATGTCTTTGGCAGCTCTCAAACCCAAAGCAAGAGCCTCATATTCTTCCACATTGTTTGTTGTTTCAAATTCAATCTTATAAGACAGAGATATGGTATCTTGGGTAGGGGAAATGAAAACTACCCCATCACCAACACTTTCCCTAGAAGAGGCTCCATCAAAAAACATTTTCCAAATAGAGGTATTGGGTGGAGGGTCTTCACAAGAGGTGATGAGATGCCTTCTAATTTCAATAGGCACTTGAGGAGTATCAGTGAGATGTAACATATTGGTTCCTAAATCAATGTCAACTACAAAAATGGGGTGGTTGGTAGGATTTTCTTCATCACTGCTAATGTAAGAAAGTTGTTCTTCCCTATAAAGCCTTCTATGTTCTCCCCCAAACACAAGAATGGTGGAATATGAAAGACTCATCTATAAAGTTCCCCCTAGTATTTTTATCCAAGATCTAGACAAAAGAATCCCAAACTTAGGGGGGACTTAAACCACTACAATATCCATGACCACACTTTTCATTGGCAACTGGAACAAGGAAACATCCAAGTCTTTGATAACCCTAAGACACTTCACCTTCCTAGAATCAAATGAGTACAGGTCATGGTAGGTTTTTCTAACCTCCAACCCAAGCTCCTCCATGACAATATTAGGAATGAGATTGTGAGATTCCCCTAAATCCATCAAGCAATTGTGCAACACTTTATCATTAATGTTCAATGATGTATAGAAAGGAGGGGAGGATTTATCCCTATCCTCTACCAAAGGTCCTAGTATGACAACTGGTTTTTCATTTTGGAGGCCGACTAAGTCTGTTGGATGAGATGAAGGTTCAGGTTGCAACATTTTGGAAAGGTACCTTTTGAAATCCTCATTCTTAACTAGCTCCAAGAAGGGTACAATAATTTTAATCTTTTGAATCTCATTCTCAAAGATAAAAGAGGAGGGAGGCTTCAAAATATCCTTCACTTCTGGGATAGGGCTCGTAACCACTTCCTGGGGGATTTGTGCTTCTTTTTCTTTTCTTCTAGATGCCACCTCCTTAACAGGATGCTTTGTTCTAGTAGGCTGATCAGGAATGTAAGGCTTTCCCTCTTTCTTCTTGGACTTGAGGTTGTATCTATTTGGATTACCACTGGTCCTTTCTCCCTTGCTCAACTCATTTAGTTGGCTTCCCATGAGATCCTCTTTATATGCAGATTGAGTTAAATGAGGGGATGAAGAAGTGTCACTAAGACAATGGATCTCGGGATTTGCATCTTCTTCCTCTCCTTCTTCATTAGTAACAAGGCCATTTTGGAGAGTGGCTTGGATTTTTTTATCATCCCTATCCCTATTTCTTTGATCTCTCTGGATGATATGAGGGGGATTATTTGGTCTTTTGAAATTACCCCTGTTATCAGTATTCTGGGTGTTTCTATAGCCTTGTTTCCCTTTGAATTTCAATTTCTCCATTTCTATTGAAAGTGATTTTACCAATATTTTCAACTCATCCACTTGAGGGTGGGCAACAGAGGAACCAGAGGTTGAAGCTTCAGACCTACCTTTTCTTCTGTCTCTATCCACCTTACTTCTAAGTTTGTTAACTGCCAATATATTGGACTCTACTTCAAGGGATTCATCTTGCATATGAGCCAAGGAGGTAACTCTTCTTTCTCTCAACAGGAAGAAAAACTTAGGGTCAAAATCACTAGCATAAGTAATCTTTGCAGAGGTTTCTATAGGCTTAATTTCAGTGGGAATATTATTGTACATCTTATTAAATCTCTTTGAGAATCTTAAAACAAATTCCCCCTCTTCTCTCTTAAGTGACCCAAGCTCCATTATATAATAATGAAAATATTTTGTGTCCCCCCAATGTCTCAGGAATGAATCATCCAGAGCTTCAATCCCATCAATAGATCCAGGAGTCAAGCCCCTGAACCATTTTCTAGCCTCACCATCTCAGCTCTGTAAAAATAAATTCAACCAAACATATTTATTTTCAATATTAAGATTATTTTCATAACTGTAAAAAGCTGAAAGGTGTTCTTCTACAGTTATGTCTTCCTCCCCTGTAAACTTGGGCATGTACTTGAGGTAATCTCCAAATGGGAGGGAATTCATAGGCTGAGGTAAAACAAGAGGGGCATGCCTAGTAACCACTATGGCATCCATTCTGTTTCTAGGAGGATTAACACCTTCCACTGGGATGTGAAATCTGGGAGAAACAGGGGGAGATGGAGTTGTGTTTCTAGGGGAAAAGGGAAACAATTGAGTGTTGGAGGAGAATAATATGGGGTTCAAAGGAAAAGAAGTTTCCCCCTCTGTAGATACAACAACTTCGAAAGGAGGAGGAGTAGGAAAACCCAAAGTGGGAAAATATTCTAAGATTCTGGGTCTAAACCACTTTATAATATCAGGGGAAACATGGTTGTAAAAAAATTCTTCTAAATGAGTCCTAGAAGGGGAGAATTCAATAGGGAAACTTCCAAAATTTAAACTATTGGAAACTCCAACAAATGGTAGAAAAGGAGAATTTGATGCAGATGTTGGATCTTTAAAAGGAGAAGTTTGTAAATTACCAGAATCACTTGGTGTAGCAGATGGAATTCCTTCTTGAGAGGACTTTCCTTTCTTGATAATATTTTCTAGGTCAAATTCAGGTGTAGCCAGAGGCAACTATGGAGTAGACCTCATGTGTCTGCTTTTGGGAGCCACAACTGAAACAATGGATTCTCCAGGTGAAAGTTGCAATCTTCAAGGTACTGATTTATGATGCACCTTTAGAATCATAATTTCTTTGTCATTCAATCCTAGGGAAAAGTCTTCAATTCGTTCCCCGGCAATGGCGCCAAGAATGTTAGCATTGAGAGTCACCCCCAAATTGCAAGAGGATAAGCCTAGTACCCATCAGAATGTTTGGTGGAGGTTATTTTTATGAGTGGAGGTCAAATAGAAAAACACTCAGTACAAGAATGATTTAACACAGAAACTGGACAAGAAATACATAGGGAAATGAGGTCCTCATTAAATTCATTCAATGATTTGAGTTTAAGGGTGAGTAGAAGGAATACTTAGTGAGAGAGGTGGACAAGTCTGCCATGAGCATCTGGCCTTCAAGCAACTTTGTGAAGAAAAACTCAGGCATAAGAGCACTCTTGAACTCAAGTTTCAGACACTGAAATATGTTATAGAAGCATAATAATCAAACCTTTATTACCATGCAACTACAACAATTTGTCTGGATCCTCCATGCACGAGCATTTCAGCATGAGGGGAAATAGATAACAAAGGGAAAATACTGGAACAGGTCACAACAATATTATAATCGAACCCACATTACAATACAACTACAACCATGGAATGGATCCTCCATGCCTGAGTGTTTCAACATAGTTTAAACAAAGAGATGGAAGAAACTAACTTCTATTAATGCGAAAGTCTCAAGTATCATACAAAACCAGATAACAACTCTGTTATCGAATATTACAAAATAAGGATCTATGATCAACCATTTGACCACCATAAAAAAATATTTAATTGATCTACTTATACTCAGATCAGTCCACAACTGCCAAGAGTGTGATTTGATCATCCATTTAAAGCTTTATGTCTGAGCAACCTTCTGTCAAACTGTGCGTGTTTCCTCTTGTCAGACGTAAACCTTGTTCAGTATGAGCCTGTAGGAAAATTTTCCATGGTTGTACCTTGGGATGACAACTTTGTCTCCTCATCCATAATTTCCATGCTTTCCATTTATGGACTGAGCTAAGGTTTCAGCTACCAGTACCTGCTTCATTAATTGGATCTTCATCGGGATTGGAGCATGGCTAGATGACTAGCGAAAGACCACTTGTCGCAACTAGATTGGGCATTGAAAAAGAAGGTGGACAAAAAATTCAATCCTCATTCATTAGTTGAACCCTCCTTGGGATCGGGATGTGATTTGACTATTAATGGGTGACCACATGCTTCTGCTTGATATGGCGTTGTATAAGAGCACATGATTTCAGGGCTGTTGAAAGTGGTTTGGACACACAATGCTTTCGGGCCTGAAATGCACCGCATCTCGCCACGTAGCCACCCCATAAAACCATGGTTTGGATTTTGGCTCGCCCTTCAGATTTTAACATCCACGCATGTTGTGGCCCATAAATGATCTAATTCCATTGATCTAAAAGGGACTTGAGATCTGGGCCGACTACATTAGCACCTTCGCCAAAACTTTAACCGTCCTCTAACTATGGGAACCTTCCAACTGTGTTTAGAGATGGCCCTGAATTGAAATGTGCAGGGGAATTCTTCCATTGTAACTTTATTTTCCAGCTTGATGCACCGATGGATGTCACCTACGAACCTGAACAACTTTATGTGATAACAGATGACATGATTGAAGTAATTATTGTTGGGTCATTTCACGCTTACGTGTGTCTTTCTTAACACTCAGGGGTTGAATACCCAGGGTTCATCCATATTTGACAAAGAAAAAACCCAAGGCATCGACATATCAATCCTCAACCAAGTTTGAGGAAGGTCTCACCCGAGATGCCAAGAGAATCATAGAGACCATTTGGTCTTGTGTCAATGATAATGAAGGACTAGTTACGTCAAGTTTCATTAAGGTTAGCATTCATACAATTCATCGAACATTACTTAACCATTAATAATGCATAACAAAAGAAATCAAATTCAATTGATATATAAGCAACACATCATAGATCATAATCACTACATCTTTATTATCATCCTTCAATTAGGTATACACAGACATTAAGCAACTCATTCGTTGACAACAACAAAGTGTTACTTTTCCCTAGATAAGTCCCCATATTTACATTACATTGCACCCTGTGAGTCCTTTCAAACTCTACATATATGACAAACCCAAACTTACAACCCAATACATTACAAATAATAGGCTCAGAACAAGCTCAAGGACATTGATGAACAACAACAACATTAACCAACTCATGAGCTAACTAACCAGCCTTTCTTTTGTTTTCGCTACTCCCTTTTATATGATTCTCATCTCTAGCTCTCAATCATTCTCAATTCTACTCCACTCACTCCTTTGATTGCCAGTCCCACACTCTTATGTCACCTGCATGCAGTCCACATAGCCTCTTCAAAATCATGGAAATCTCAACTACCTTGCCATCTCATCTTCAAACTGCTCCATGTTTCTTTCTTCTTCTTGTAGCAATCATTCGAGGAGATTTCCTGAAGATTCTTTTCTTGATATTGGCTTGCATGTGGTGTCTTCTTGATTTATGGAACGCATTACAAAACTTAGACCAATGTGCATTGGTAGAACTAGAATTGGCACACATTAACAAAACTTGATCTAGCACGCATTCCTTTTGTTACCCCTCGTTCAACTTCTTGAGAGTGCACAAAACAAGAATATGCATGCATGTATGTGTGTGATATTTACCAAAAAAATTGGGTTCCAATAGGCCCCCACCACTATTACTTGGCTCATCCTTGAGCTAATTTTCTCATGGAGTATCTGATATGGGAATTGAGTAAGAGAAAATCATCATTAGTGATAGACCACAACCTCAAACCAAGTTGTGGTTATAGTCAAGTTTGAGTAAGAGAAAATAACATGTCCAGGTTGTAGTGTGAACCCGACGTAGGTCTTGGAATGATCCAAGCAGTGAAAAAGGTAACAAATGTATTTGGACTTCATTTGGACAAAATATCGAACTCTTTTTATTCGAGGTGTTGGATAGTTGGTTGTCATTGATGTTGTTGGACAGTTGGTTTTCATTGATGTCAACAAGTAATGGTTGGCATTGATGTCAACATATGTGATGGGTGTATTTGGAGAACTCTCCAAAGTGGTCCCCTTATGTCATATTTCTAAGCATGGCCCTCACAGGAAGATGCTTTGAATAAGTTTACAAGAAACCCATAGGTGTGGTCATGATGCCCGAAGCTTTTTGAGGAACAAGGACATGAAGGACAATGTAAATGTAAGTAACACACTCATAGATGGATATTATTCATCATGTCATTTCCAAAGTTAGGTGTAACATTATGTAGTTCCCTGTGGTTGAGGAGTTATGAGGTCATGAAGTTGGAAGCCCCAAAGATGGGTTAAGAAGCCCCTAAAAAGTTACAATTCATTAATGAAAGGGTAAATTCGTTGTAACAAGAAATTTCAAGAATACATAAAGTTAGGGAAAGAGGCTACTTGAAAAAGTATAAATACACCTCAAACAATCTCTCATTTGTACACACACAAGTTCATTGAATATCTTATTGAAAAAGTGATTTTTATCTAAGGTAACTAAGGATATCTTAGGTGAATTTCAGAGGGAATATGAAGTTGATGTAGACCCCCCTTCTCTCCTAAAGAGTCCGCGACCTCCCGGTCAAGGATATTAATCTCTTGAGTTGGATTAGCTCTTTCAGACCTTCAATGGCCTAGGAACGTTTTACACAGGTCCCTTTTAATTTTTATCCACAGGTCCTATGGAACTTGCGGCCCCTTCCTTAGTGCTTTTACAAACTCTGAGTTTCTGGGTGCTAGCTCCTTTTTGCTCATCCCCCTCCTTCACATGACCTCGGGCTATGGTCTGGGGCTAAGCCTCCTAGCACTTCACAACTTCAGGTTTCGACTACCTTGCGTGTAGCTAGTCCCTTTCTACGCGAAATCTGAACCGATAAAGTTACTCAAAACTAGATCTATGGTTCATGTCCCCTCCGATAACCAACGGTGGTGATCTCTTCATGCTTCGCAACTTCGTGATTTCAGGATTCTTGACTCCTCAATACTTTGAATCCTTTGATCTGCAAATCCCCAAAGGAACCCACGGATAACGACTGTGTAAATTTCCCCAGATCTGACGAACTGGGACGATCTCACTTCCTCTTAACGAATCTACAGTCCAGTTGGAATTCGGGTTCCATAACTTCGAAATATTTTCTTCCCTCGAAAATGGAAACTTCCAAACATGAGAAGTCTGAAGGATTTCGAGGTGCAACCTCTCCATGCCTTTTTGAGATCTAACGACTGTTCATGGTCCCGATTCCTTCCGAAGGGATCTCAACGACCACTTTGCAATTTTAAACCTATTTCTCCCTTCATGTTGATTCTTGGTCACTGTCTCTCCCGAGCTTTATTTTGACACACTCCTTGTGAACTCAGAATATTTGACAAAATATGAAATTAGTGGTTTCTTCAAAATAAATCTTTGTACGGACTCTTTTCACTTCGTAGTCCCATTCTCGACACTAAGTCGGTTCTTGGCCCTATGCACTCCTTGCAAAACTCAACCTAATATTCTCGTTATCTCTTCTGATCTTCACCTCTCAAACTCTTTGACTCCTCAGAGTAGGGATAATTTGCCACTTAGTCGAACTTCGAATGTATGCAATCCTTGCAGCAGATTTCTATGCAAGATTCATCTTCTTACGGGCGACTGTGCACGCCTTGCAATAATATCTTTGCACTCCTTGCAAATGAAATTTCACTATCTCTTCTGAGCTTATGAGTCAAATTAGACTCTAACACTCCTTGCAGTAGGTTCTCACGCAAGACTTAGATTCTTGTGGCGACTATGCACACCCTACAACAGTCCCTTTGCACTCCTTGCAAATAGAAGTTTCACTCTATCTCCTCTGATCTTCTGAGTCGCAACAGACTCTGTCAGCGCACTCCTTGTGGACTATATGCACACCTTGCATGAACTCAATGAAGAGAAACAATTGAAACTTACCCAAACACTTCACAGTTTCATATACTCAACAACATAACTCATTCATTCATGAAAGAAAAATAATAAGGAATTGTAAAGAGTAGCAACACCATGCATTGGATCAATTTTACTCTGTTATATTCATTCAAATAAAAATGGCTACATCTATGATAAAACAAGAACTAAATTTCAGCAACAACTAAATCAAAACAATCTCCTACTAATTTGCAGTAGCCTCATTCAGGCATACAAAACCTCTATTTATTTTAGAGGGTTCTTAGGGTTCCCTCCGACTACTCGTCTACTCGAGAAAAAAAACTAAATGCTACTTAATTTCCATTAAATTAAAGTCTAGGAGTGAAACTCCCAGATCGCTCGTGATCATTCAGCTCCCAAACATTTGATCTTCTTCAATTTTCGATCATTCAAAAAAAAAAAAATATTTGCAGGAAACACCAATGGTTAAGATTCCTAAATGATTCAAAGGCATGCTAAGGCATTGAGTCGAATCTCTAAGTGTGCTTGTTGATGATTCTCTTGCATCATACTCCCTTAGAAAAAAAATCATGGACTCTTGTCCATGAGTTCCTACACTGACTTTCCATGCTTTTGGATGTCATCTTCATTTACCCAACTGACATCTTCTACTGGGTGTCCCTTCCACTTGACCAAATATTCCAAATAGGTCTTCCTCTTGGTCTTCTTGCCAATCCTCTGATCAACAATATTCTCCATTTGTGGCTTTTCTTCTACATGCATTTTCTTTTCCCATTGAATATCTTTCTGACCTTTTGTTTCTCTTTCTTCATCTTCCCTGTAAGGATACACATCTGATATGTTGAATATGGGTGATATGCCCACATCATCTGGAAATTCAATCTCATAGGAATTTGCATCAACCTTCCTTAATATCTTACATGGCCCTATCTTCTTCATCTTCAACTTGTTATATGTTCCCCTAGGGAACCTTTCTTTCTTGAGGTGCGCCAGAACCTGATCTCCTACTTCAAATTGAAGCTCCCTGCGATGTTGATCAACTATGTTCTTGTACTCTTGGATAGATTTTTGCAACTTCTCTCTGATATGGCTATGGAGATTCTGCATTTCTACAGCAAAATATTCTTCTCCAGCACTTCTGATCTCACTTTGTTCTAAGTCTCTCAACTTATATACTCCTCTTGGTTGCATTCCATACAGTATTTGGAATGGGCTCTTTCCATTTCTCCTGTTTGGTGAGTCATTGTATGCAAATTCTGCTTGTGGTAGAATATGATCCCACTGACTATGATGCTCAGTGACCAGACTCCTTAATAAGTTTCCCAAACTTCTGTTCACCACCTTAGTCTTTCCATCTATCTGAGCGTTATAAGTTGAGCTGAAGGACAAATATATTCCCAAATTCTTCCACAGTGTTCTCCATAAATGACCAACGAATTTGGTGTCTCTGTCTGAGACAATGCTTTTGGGTAATCCATGAAGTCGAACAACTTATTTGAAAAATAAATTTGCAACATGTGTTGCATCACTAGTCTTCTGGCATGGGATAAAGTGTGTCATCTTTGAAAATCTATCCACCACCACAAATATGGAATCACATCCTCTTTGTGTTCTTGGCAGTCCCAACACAAAATCCATGCTTATTGCATCCCAAGGCCTCTCTGGTATTGGCAATGTTTGATACAATCCAATGTTCTATCTTTTTCTTTTTGCATGTTGGAAGATTCTACATTTGTTCACAAACTTTATCACTTTTGTTCTCATACCCGACCAATAGTATGAACTGCTCAATTGTGAAAATGTTTTATCATGGCCGAAATGTCCAGCCAATCCCCCACTATGCTTTTCCTTCAAAAGGTTATCCCTCATTGAGCATTTTGGTATGCACAACTCATTTCCCTTGAACAACAATCCCTCATTAATCATATACTCTTTCCACTAACTCCAGTCTCTCAGCATAGGATTTGCACATGCTTCGTACGCTTCCTTGAAATCTGGATCATCACAGTACATTTCCTTAAGGTGTTCAAAACCTAAGGTATTGACCTGAAATTCCTGTAGAATCAGAGATCTCCAACTCAATGCATCAACAACTTTGTTATCATTTCCAGAAATATGTTTTATGACAAAAATAAAATTCTGCATAAACTCAATCCACTTTGCATGCCTCTGATTCAATTTTTCCTTTCTGGTTATGAATTGTAAAGCTTGGTTATCGTTGTACAAGATAAATTCCTTTGGAACAAGATAGTGCCTACACTTCTTCAAGGCTTGAATTATGGCATAAAAATCTTTGTCATATGTGGAGTACTTTCTCTTAGTCTCATTCAACTTCTCACTGAAATACATGCCTATTATCTTGTCTCAAAACTGCTCCAATTGCAACTCCACTTGCATCACATCTCACTTGAAATGTCTTCCCAAAATTTGGCAAGACCAGAATTGGTCATTCTATTATATTCTTCTTCAATATATTGAATCTCCTCTCATCCTCCTCTATCCATTTAAAATACTTGTGCCTCTTCTTCACTATATCCATAATTGGTGCACAAATTCCACTAATATTCCTGATGAACTTCCTATAGAAACTTGCTAATCCATGGAAGCATCTCACTTCAAACATACTCCTTGGTGATGGCCATTCTTTGATTGCTTTCACCGTCCCTGGATCCATCTTCAATTCATTTGAAGAGATCACAAAACCCAAGTAAATGAGTTTTGTCTTCATAAAAGAGGAGTTCTTTAGATTTATCAACAACTTCTCCTGCTGTAGTCTCCTCATTACTAATGTCAGATGTCTCAAATGCTCCTCTTTAGTCTTGCTAAAGACCAATATATCATCCAGATATACAGCCAAAAAATTGCCAATGAAATCTTCTAATATTTCATTCATCAAACTCATAAAAGTACTTGGGGCATAACAAGCCACTCATGCAACCCTTCATTTGTCTTAAAGGTTGTTTTCCAGTCATCACCTTGTCTCATCCTTATCTGGTGATATCCACTTTTCAAATCTATTTTAGAAAAAAACATTTCTCCACTTAAACAATCCATTAAGTCATCCATTCTTGGCAAAGGAAATCTATACCTGATGGTGATCTTGTTTATGGATCTTGAGTTTGTACACATTCTCCATCCTCCATCCTTCTTTGTAATTAACAAAGTTGGTACTGTGCATGGAATCGATCTTTCTCTGACCAAGCCCTTGTCTAACAATTCCTGGACTTGGTTATTTACCTCCTCATTATCTTGAGGTGTCAATCTATATGTTTCTTTTTTTGGAAGACTTGCTCCTAGTATCAAATCAATATGATGGTTTATGCTTCTAATGGGTGGAAATGAGTTAGGCAACTCATCCACTACTATGTCAACAAAATTCTCCAATATCTCTTGAATTTCCTCAGGAAAATCATCCATCAAATTACTTGTAAGGATAACTCTGGGTTTTCTAACCACAACAAACTGCATCTCCTATCCCTTGTTGACTTCACTCAGGAGTTCCTTCCCACTCATGAGAAGTATGCTTGTGCTGGCTTCCTCTTTTACTTTCTTCTCCTCTATGGGAAGAAGCATGTGTGTCCTACCATTCTTCTCTAAGGTTTGAGTATTTTTTCTCCCATCATGAATGACATTTATGTCAAACTTCTATGGTCTTCCCAACAAAACATGACATACATCCATGGGAATCACATCACACATAATTTCATCTCTATATCCTCCTATTTTGAATTCAACGAGGCATTGTTTAGTGACCATTACCTAGTGTCCTTTCTGCAACCATGAGACTTTATATGGCTTTGGATGTGTAGTTGTCTCCAACTCCAATTTCTCCACCATCTCTATGGATACTAAGTTATTAGTGCTCCCACTGTCGATTATCACCTTGCATACTCTATCTTTAGTCTTGCAAGATGTCATGAATAGATTGTTCCTCTACACTGGCTTTTCAATTTCTGGATCTGGTTTTAAGAGAACCTTCCTCAACATCAGGGATTTTCCATCCTTTGCACCTTCTACTTCAACATCCCTTTTATGTTCTTCTGAAATGTGAGCTTCACCTCCTCCTTCTTTATTTTTCTCGGGACATTACCAAGACATGTGTTCTGTCTTTCCACAGGCATAACACCTTACTTATCCTCCTTTTCTTCTTCCTCTTCCTCTAGAAGAACTTCTTCCACCACCTTGTCTTCCTCGTGAACTTCCTCCTCTTTTTGAGTGACTATGTGGTTTCTCAGTCTCGTCTTTGGTTTTTTGTGCCTTGTCATGGAAAAATCCCTTGCCTTTGTTCGGGCTTCTACCTATATTTCATTGACTCTGTTTCCTGGCTAACTTCTCCTCTGCCTTCAGATAAATCTGATAAGCATCCTCTACTATCCTTACCAACATCATGTTGATCTCATCTTGGATTTTATATCTCAAGCCATTTACATACCTGGAATTTTTTTCCTCATCCTTCTCTTGCTATCCAGTCCTAATATTCAACTTGTAGAAATCCTTTGTGTACTCTTTCACTATCATACCCTTCTGTCTCAGGTTATACAACTTCCTGAACATATTTATCTGATAATATTTGGGCATGAATTTAGCCTTCAACTTGGCTACCATTCTATCCCAATTCTTTATCTTATGTTTTCCTTTTCTTCTCCTCTTAGCCCGCAGTTCATCCCACCACAGTGCTGCATGTCCTTTCAACCTAGTGACAACATGTCTCACATTCTTCTCCTCATCGACACCTTCATAGTCAAAATATTTGTCCATGGATCTTATCCAATCCATCATCTCTTCAGCATCCAAATTGCCTTCATACATTGGGATGTCTACCTTGTCTCTAGCTCCCAATTTAACAACTGCTCTCAGTAAGTGTTCTTCATCAATATTTTCCCCTGCAGCTTATACAACTTCTATTTCTTCACTTTCTTCCTCACTGATGTCCCCAGCATCAGGTGCTCTCCTCTGCGCTACCTCCATCGCCTCTAATATTGCATGAAGCTCTCGCATTTGTATTTCCACAAAGCGATTGGATAAAGGTGGCTCCACATGTCTCCTTGGTGGAATTTTGTTGATTGTTCCTCACTCATAGAGTACAAATCTGAGATCTCTTTTTCTACCCAAAACAATTTTAGTCTCTAATACCACTTGATGGTATCAGAGTATCTCCTTTATGTCCTTCGCTTGAAATCTATAGACGAAATCAGGCTTTGATACCACTTGATGCAAACCCCCCTTCTCTCCTAAAGAGTCTGTGACCTCTCGGTCAAGGATCTTAATCTCTTGAGATGGATTAGATCTCTTAGACCTTCAATGGCCCTAGAATGCTTTAGACATGTCCCTTTTTCTCTTTATTCGTAGGTCCTATGGAACCTGTGGCTCTTTCCTTAGCGCTTTTACAAACTACGAGTTTTTGGGTGCTAGCTCCTTTCTGCTCGTCCCCTGCCTTCATGCGACCTCGGGCTATGGTCTGGGGCTAAGCCTCCTAACACTTTGCAACTTCAAGTTTCGGCTACCTTGCATGCAACTGGTCTCTTTCTATGCGAACTCCGAACCAATGGAGTTACTCAGAACTAGATCTACGGTTCATGCCCCCTCCGATAACCAATGGTGGTGATCTCTTTGTGCTTCATGACTTCGTGATTTTAGGATTCTTGACTCCTCTATACTCTGAATCCTTCGATCTGTGAATCTCCGAAGGAACCCAAGAATAACTACCATGTAACTTTTCCTAGATCTGACGGCCTGGGATGATCTCACTTCCTCTGAACAGATCTATGGTCTAGATGGAATTCAGGTTTCGTAAATTCAAAATATTTGCTTCCCTCACAAATGAAAACTTCAAAACATGCTAATTCCAAAGGATTTCGAGGTGTAACCTCCCCGCTCCTTTTTGATATCTAACGACTGTTCATGGTCCCGATTCCTTCCAAAGGGATCTCAATCGTCACTTCACAATTTTCAACCTATTTCTCCCTTCCTATTGATTCTTTATCGATGTCTCTCCTAAGATTGATTTCTATGCACTCCTTGGAAAGTCAGAATCTCTGACGAAATCCGGACTTGGTGATTTCTTCAAAAGAAATATCTCTACGCACTCCTTGCACTTCGCAATCCTATTCTCGACACTTAGTTGGTTCTTGGACCTATGCACTCCTTGAAACACTTGGCCTAAGATTCCCGTTATCTCTTCTGAGCTTCACCTCTCGAAATATTTGACTCCTCAGAGGGCTACTTCGCCACTTAGTCAAACTTTGAATCTACGAAATCCTTGTAGCAGATTCCTACGCAAGACTCAGCTTCTTGCAGGTGAATTTGCATGCCTTGCAGCAGTATCTTTGCACTCCTTGCAAATGAAAGTTCACTATCTCTTCTAAGCTTATGAGTTGAATCAGACTCTGTCACTCCTTGTAGTAGGTTCTCATGCAAGACTTAGTTTCTTGTGGTGACTGTGCACACCCTCCAACAGTCCCTTTGCACTCCTTTCAAATATAAGTTTCATGCTATCTCTTATGAGCTTCTGAGTCAAAACAGACTCTATCAATGCACTCCTTGCGGACTGTATGCACACCTTGCATGAACTTAACAAAGAGAAACAATTGAAACTTACCCTAAAACTTCATAGTTTCATATACTGAACAACATAACTCATTCATTCATGAAAGAAAAATAATAGGGAATTGTAAATAGTAGCAACACCATGCATTTGATCAATTTTCCTTTGTTATATTCATTCAAATAAAAATGGATACAACTATGATAAAACAAGAACTAAATTTCAGCAACAACTAAATCACAACAATCTCCTACTAATTTACAGCAGCCTCATTCGGGCATACAAAACCTCTATTTATTTCAAAGGGTTCTTAGGGTTCCCTTCAACTACTCGTCTACTTGAGAAAAAAAACTAACTGATACTTAATATCTGTTACATTAAATTCTAGGAGTGAAACTCCCAGATCACTTGTGATCATTCATCTCCCAAGCATTTGATCTTCTTTAGTTTCCGATCATTCCAAAAAAAAGAAAAGATTTGCAGGAAACGCCAGTGGTTAAGATTCTGAAATGATTCAAAGGTGTGCTAAGGCACTGAGTTTCCTCTCCACGTGTGCTTGCTGACAATGCTCCTGCATCATAAGTGAAGAAGGGAGAAATTCCAAGGGAGGATGAAGTATTGTGATGATGTGTTCTACGATATGTTATTTAAAGGTCATCTTACCATTTTAGATATAATGTTTTTTCTAAGATGAATAATATATTCAAATTGGTGGTTGTTGAGAAGACATATCAAGGTATCTATGGTAAATCTTTCAGCTTATGGTTCATTTTATTTTTGGATATACATTATGTGGAAGATAGGGTTTTGGGCTAGTCCTAAAACTAGTCTCAAATAGGTGTTCTAGGTAAAATAGTCATAACTTCTTCATAGAGGATACATATTCTATGAGACCAATTGAAATGGAAATATAATAGTATGTAGTATATTTTGTGCACGTTTCAAAATCAAATATCAAATATTGAGCGTGGGGCATGTTGTACAAATTTTCTCTTGAGAATAGGATAAAATTCAGGAAGGTTTTCCATTTTCACTATAACTTATGTTCTTAGAAGTTTTCGACCCTAAAATTTTTAGGAGATCGAAGAAATATCTAAACGTATCTATGGTTACAATTTCACACCTTTATTCATTATAGGTACAGATTTATTCTTGTTGAAAGTTAGGGTTTGTGACTAATCCAAAACTAGTCCCATGAGACTAAGGTAAAGTTTGATGAAGATGTTATTCTCTTGTTGCTGAAGTTGAGGAAGAGCGACAGGTCTATAATATTGTGTATTAGGTCAGATATAGGATCATAGGTATGCTTATGTTTTTATGGTACATGGTTGAGGCATTTAATGGTAGTGATTGTGAATGATACACCTTGGTGAAGGTATGATACATTGTTAGAAGCACATCTTAGATACTTGGCATATGCTTTCATGATATTTCTTGGTACATGGTTTCTGGATGTTGGCACATGGTTTGAGGTACATCTTGGTTACTTGTTGATGATTTGATGGTCATGCCTTTGGTACCTTCTTGAGGCATTGGTATATGTTTGAGGCACGTCGTTGGTGCATGGTGTGAGGCATATTCTTGGTACATGTATGAGGTGCATGTCTTGGTGATGTTGGTACATGTTGAGGTACACCTTAGTGATGTTATGGTACATTTATTAGTAGCACATCTTGGCTATATTGGTATCTTGGTATTTTGGTTATTTTGGTTATGCTTGAGGCACTTCATTGATGATATCTTATGATGCACATGATATGGTACATGGTTGATGTACTTGGTTTGGTACACGTTTGATACATGAAATGTAACATGGTATGGTATATTTTTTGGTACATGGTTGATGCATGACATGGTACATGTTTGGTACATGGTTGATGCATGATATGGTATAGGTTTGATGTAAATGGTATGGTACAGGTTCTGGTTTATGTACATGGTTTGGTGATGGTTTTGTTATCCATGTGAATGAATTTGGGTATAGTAGGTTGGATGATTGGTTGATCATCAATGACAGGTTGATGTGATAGTGGTAGTCATAGGTTGATGTGATAGTGACAATGCCAGGTTGGTTGATGTAGACAATGATAGGTTGGTTGATGTATTGGTGACATTAGCAGTGACAATATCAATGGTAGTGACAATGAGTCTACACTTATATTTCAGGGTGATAGGATGGGGAAATGAAAGGGGGTTGTAGCCTCCTTTCGTTGGGTGTTGGAGAACTCAGGGAGTTGGAGATTCCTTCAGTTTGGTGCCTGTAAATTAGGGGGTCATAGCCTCCTTCTAGTTGGTTCTATAGAACGCAAGGAGTTGGTGCTTCCTTTAGGTTGGTGCCTATAAATTAGGGGGTCATAGCTTCCTTCCGGTTGGTGTTAGAGAACTCAGGGAGTTGGTGCTTCCTTTATGTTGGTTTCTATAAATAAGGGGGTTGGTGCCTCCTTCCATTTGGTGTTGTAGAATTTGGAAATTAGTGCTTCCTGTGAATGTATTCTTGATATATATAAGAAAGCATTGTGTGGTTTTCTCCCATTTCGGTTTCCGCGTAAATTTTGTTGTACTATGTATCTGATGTGATATTTTTGAAGGGTGTTGCTTTTGGTTATATTCTCATGATACATTCAATTCAATCATAAATGATATATTTCTGACAAAGTTGAATATTATATATTGTGATTGAAAGTGGTAAAAAGTTCTCATACTAATTCACCCCCCCTCTTAGTATTCCAACAATTGGTATTAGATTCGGTCCTTCAAGAAATAAGTTTAACCAATGGAAGGTAGATCATGGATTTCATGGAAAATGGATACAAAGATAATGGAATACCATGGTTTGATGGTCAGATTGGTATGAAGTATGATATGTGGAACAAAAAGATGAAAGTATTTTTACAGGCACATGGGTATGATGTTTGGCACTTAGTTGTTATAGGATACATCGGTTCAAAGAAACCAAAGACTGCAACCAAGAAGGAATCAAAAAGAAAAAACAAAATGAAAATGGATTTCATATTGGAAGGATTATGTGATTCAGTAAAATATAAAGTAGGACAATGTTCATCAACCAAAGAACTTTGGGATAAGCTACATAATCTATACTTTACATAATCCCCTTCCACTACAGAACCAGAACGTGCCAATCAGAATAAATAAGATGAAGAAGATGTTTATTTTGTATGGGAATAAAGAATCTCATCAGGTTAGACATATTCAAAAGAAGAATATTATGAGAGACACCTGTCCAGTGCTTTAAACAAGCTATT
The DNA here is from genome assembly GCA_009831015.1 of Picea engelmannii. Taxonomy (NCBI): domain Eukaryota; kingdom Viridiplantae; phylum Streptophyta; class Pinopsida; order Pinales; family Pinaceae; genus Picea; species Picea engelmannii. The sequence continues at coordinate 24,905 of WSFP011301903.1, read as the reverse complement.
CAAAGAAAGAGAGAAAAACAAGTCACTCGAGGAAGATTTGATCGAGATAAAAGGGGAGTCTCAAAATCCCATCTCCGAAGAAGTCCAACAGATGATTACAAACCTAAAATTCCAATTAGAAGAATCCAGAAGGATTGATAAAGAATGCAAAATTCATTTGGAAGAAAAACAATTTTTGGAAGCAGAAATAGCAGCTCAAAGAAAGGAAGCAGAGAAGAGAGAAAAAAATTTGACTGGCCATCTCAACGAAATATGTGACTTAAATAAACTTGAAGTAGAATTTAGTCAACAGGAAAGAATAATTGAAGAATAAATTTTCTCCTTGAAGACCCAACTTGAAGAAGCAAAGAGAAAGGAAGAACTCATGAAGATCCACATGATGAAGAACGAAGAAGAATGTGAAAAGCTTGAAGAAGAATTTGTTACATTAAGAGTTAAAGTTCTCAATCTCAGAAAGAACAATGAAGAGATAGAAATATCCACATCATCAGTAAAGAAAAATGAAGAAAATGTTACAGGTTGCTAGAAAGAAAGAATGAAGAGAAGACTAAGAGAGGTTATTTTTCTAAGCCATCCAACTTGGAGACTCCCAATAAATATGAATATTGAAGAGGGGGAGTCTAAGTAGTAGCGCTACAGATCATAGAACTATATTTCACATAGTCTGAAGTATTTGCAGTTTTTGGTTCGGAAGTTTCAGAGTGACAAAGATTCATTCCAGACATGCATTCAAATAGGGAAAAATTCAGTACAAATTGTTGCAGACATGTAGAGTCTGATTTGGAAAATTTATAAGACAACTTGAGAAGTTGGAATATTTTGTAATCAACAGATGGGTCAACATTGTATGCAATTGAGTAGTAGAGTCATGGGAATTTTATGACATATGGACATATATGAATTCATGAGATATTTGACATGTATAAGCAGATACATGATAGTGGATGAAATCATAGTAATAATTGGAATCAGTGGAATCGATGGACAGGTGGAATCAGGAAGGCAAGCAGTAAAATGCACACCAAAATATATATTGATAAAAGAATTTATGGTCATTTATGTGAACTTGACAAGCCATGAAGACTTAATTCAAGTAACTTTGAATGATTTTTATATATGTCATTGAATTGAAATAGGAAGCACCAATGGAAAAAGAAAACCAGAAGAGAGGAAATGAAGTATATACATGAAATCCCACATTTATCTACATGAAATCTTGCAGAGAAATCTCCATAGAAAGAGATCAGGAAAGAAATATCAGAAGCACGAATATAGGGGGAGACATATCAATAGGGGGAGTTACTAATGCAGGAGCATTCCTCACATCAAGCGAGCCAGCGCGGAAGCAATTGGACAGTTGGACAAGCCAGCACAAATTTTGAAAAACACTTTGGAATTGTTGTGCGATCTTAAATGAACCATTAAGATGAAACACACTTTGTATATTGTAATGGACCTTGAGTGGATTGCTCTCATCCTTAGTAGGTAGATGACATTTTAGGTAGTTAATGTAAAGTAGATAGAATTTAATTCTAGACTAGACAGTTGTAGAGCGCAAGAGGGAAATGGGATATAGACACCCTCATTGTGCATTTGTAAGATAGTTAGAAGCATTTGAGCAAGAGCATGCAGAGAGCTGTGTAAGAACACCCATGTACAAATATTTGAATTAATAGAAAGAGCTGATTCAAATTCATGGTTTTGTGTTGTTCTCTGTGTATTGATGTGGATATGCTCATGAATGTTTGCTTCCAGTTATACATTTGCTTTTATGTGCTATGTATATGATTTCATGGTTGAGTTGAAGTCTGAGAGGAAGAAGGAATGAGGTTCAATTTTTTCTCTATTTGAGCCAGAGAATTCCTGCAAGGAGTGTAGTTGAAGTGTCCGCAAGGAGTGCATTGATAGAGGGTTCAGATAGAGATAGCTTTTGTTCTCATCCATCAAGAAGTGCAGTTGAGCACAGGAGCCGTGCAAGGAGTGCGCAGGCCAAGGGAAGTCTCAAAGTTGTGAATCTGAACAAAGTGAAGAAAGACTACTACTGCAGGTGTGTACAGAGTCAAAAAGACTTCAACACTTAGGAAGTGCTTGAGGGTTTGCCGCAAGGAGTGCGTGCAAGAGTTTTCCTGAGGGGCTTGAAGGTCGTGGGAAAGCTCAAGAAGGGTAAGGCCTTCAAAATTCGTTAATGGAAGTGCAAGGAAGTTATGACTGGAGCTATGAAAGAAGCATCACAAGTTGCACGTAGGAAGACGAGTTTCGTGGAAGAACGTATAGTCATTTTGCCAGATTTCATCAGGAGGAACGGATGGTCGAAATTCTCCGAGGGGAATTTGTGAATCTCCGTGAGCCGTTAGGTCCTGTGGAGGTGCAAGGGAGATACTGCAGATATTCTCTAGAGGTTCGAAGCTCAGGAGGGGCAGAGCCATTGATCAGGGCCATGAGGACCGTTGGATATACACATATATCGTGTATCGGGGTTTCGTAGATTGAAACTCCAAAATTATTGCAACAGGAATCGCGATATTGCGATACGCGATATCCCGACAGTCAGAGGACAGTGTGTGGGCCACAGCAAAGTCGACGAGTGGGGGACAGGTGGCACGAGCTATCGGAGTTTCGCAGCGAGAAGTGCCAAAAACATTACATCAGGATTCACGAAATCGTGAACCTCGAATTCCCGATAGAGGTGACAGGACGTTGAAAGGTCAACTCTCACGCGTGTCAGATAATCGACATATCAGGAGTTGGGAGTCAGTAAAACAAAGTGTTCAACATCACAAGTAGCAAAATCGCGATAGGAGAAGTCTTGACAGGGATAAGGGATCGTTGAAAGTCAAAGTAGTGATCTCATCAGAGTTTTGGCGAGTCGGGAGTCGGTAAAGTGAGTTGCTCGACACCGCGAGTGCCGAGATCCCGATCGTGAAAATCCCGACAAAGTAAAGGAGAGGGTCAGTGTTGACTCGTATCGGTGTTCGGGGATTCGAGAGTCTAGCGCCCGATCATTGACCTCGCGAAGTCGCGAAGTCCGATTCCTCGATAAGTAAAGAGAGGGGATTGCGCGAAGAGTTCTATGGCTGCAGATTTCTCGATAGGGAAATAAAATGACCGGTTAGTGTTCTTCGGGCTAAGGGAAGAGAAGATCCTGAGTTGACGTAGACCTTCCGACTTGTGGGTTGTGAGGAAGGGCATTGGCACCAAGTGGTATCAGAGCACAAAAAGATTCTTTTCTTTCTGTAGCAGAGAAAGAGAATTCACCATGCCACCGAGAAGAGATAGACAATCACCTGATCCAAAGGATAGGGAAATGTCGCGACAAAGAGGCAGGAAGATGGAAGATCCAGTCATGGAGAGACAAATGCGTGATCTCCGAGATAGACTCGAAGACATGGAGACAACTCAAAGACGCACAGCCAGTGCGGGGGATCTGAGTGATTTCGAAAGTGAAGTCGAGGCTGAACGTGAGGAGGAAGTTGCAGCCGAAGATGCATCAAATGAGTGTTTGATCAAAGCTATTGCCAAGATGGGTGCAAGAGAAAAGATGATCATTCTAGTTTAAGAGGGAAACTTGGATGCAGAGGAGCTTCTAGACTAGATTAGAGCTCTAGACACATATTTCGACTACGAAGATGTCGAAGAGGACAAGAAAGTCAAGCATGCTGTCACACGCTTGAAGGGACATGCAACATTGTGGTGGGATGAGCTACAAGATGACAGATGCTGCAAGGGAAAGCAGAAGATTAAGAGCTGGGATAGGATGATCGCGAAGATGAAGGCAAAATTCATCCCTAGGGACTACCAAATTTATCTGTTCAGGAGAATGCAGAACCTGAGACAAAAGCTGATGACAGTAAAAGAATACACTAAGGAATTCTATAAACTGAACATCAGAGCAAGTCATCGGGAGAGCGATGATGAGAAGGTTGCCAGATACATGAATGGCCTGAGATATGATATCCAGGATGAGATGAGCATGGTAACCATTTGAACGGTGGAAGATGCTTATCAGATGGCTCTGAAAGCTGGGGAGAAGCTGAGCCAAAAACAGAGTCAGAGGGGTCGAGGCAGAAGTCAGCCCAGAGGCAAAGCAGTTGCCCAGGACAAATTCCAGAAGCCCAAGGAAGAATGGAAGAAACCTCAGACACGAACAGAGAGAGGTGGAATCTCACAGCATGGGCCATATGTTGAACAGAGAGGACAACATAATGAACAGAGAGGAGATTATGCTGAAAATAACACTTTTCCTCGTACTAGAGGTAGAGGAAGAGGAAGAGGTGGAGTAATTACATGCTTCACATGTGGGAAAAATGGACACAAGTCTTACGAGTGTCCAGAGAAAAAGAAGGACATTGGAGAAGCTCACATCACCGAAGCGCAGAGGCGGGATGTTGAAGCAGAAGACGCTGAAGGCGAAAGATCGCTTATGATGCGAAAAGTCCTTTTGACACCCGAGAAGGAGGTGGAAAGTTCAGTCCAAAGGACCAGACTTTTCAGGACTTCTTGCAAGACCAAGGACAGGGTATGCAAGGTCATTGTAGACAGTGGTAGCATGGACAATATCGTATCTACAAAGATGTTAGAGAAGCTGGAGCTGGAGACGACTGATCATCCAAGCCCATATAGAGTTTCGTGGCTACAGAAAGGACACCAAGTAACTGTTGCTAAACAATTCTTAGTTGAATTCAAGATAGGTGGATATAATGATAAGATTTTATGTGATGTCATTCCTATGGATGTTTGTCATCTATTGCTGGGTAGACCATGGCAATATGACAGAAATGTGATTCATGATGGGAGAATGAACACATACACCCTGGAGAAGAATGGGAGGACACACATGTTGCTTCCAATTAAGGATAAGGAGGTGAAGCCGGAAGTAAGCAATAATGTACTTCTCATGAGTGGGAAGGAACTTCTTACAGAGGTTAAGAAGAAGGAGTATCCACAGTTCATTGTGGTTAGAAAGCCAAAGATCATTCTGACTAGCACAAGAGTGGATGATTTGCTAGAGGAGATTCAGGAACTGCTGGAAGAGTTCGCGAACATCATAGTGGACAAATTGCCTCGTTTGTTGCCACCGATAAGAAGTGTGAGTCTTCACATCGATCTCATACCAGGAGCCAGTTTACCAAACAAATTCGCGTACAGATTGACGCCTCAAGAGAATGAGGAAGTTAAAAGGCAGGTCCAGGAGTTATTGGACAAAGGTTTGGTCAGGGAAAGCTTGAGTCCGTGTGTTGTTCCAACCGTACTCAGTCTGAAGAAAGGCGGAGGCTGGAGGATGTGTACTGACTTAAGGGCAATTAAAACGATAACCATCAGGTATAGATTTCCATTGCCGAGGATGGATGATATTATGGATTTCTTGAGTGGAGAAAAATATTTTTCAAAGATCGATTTGAAAAGCGGATATCACCAGATTCGCATGAGAGAAGGCGATGAATGGAAGACTGCATTCAAAACAAATGAGGGTTTGTATGATTGGATTGTTATGCCGTTTGGATTAACAAATGCGCCAAGTACCTTCATGAGGTTGATGAACAAAGTCCTGCAGGAATTCATCGGGAAATTTGTCATTGTTTATTTGGATGACATATTAGTTTTCAGTAAAACAACAGCGGAGCATCTGAAGCATTTGGCTACAGTGATGCAGAAGTTACAGCAGGAGAAGCTATTGATAAATATGAAGAAGTCCTCATTCATGAAGACATAACTCATTTACTTGGGGTTTGTTATTTCTGCAAATGAGTTGAGGATGGATCCGGATAAGGTGGAAGTGATTAAGAATTGGCCATCACCGAAGAATATCTTTGAGGTGAGAAGTTTTCACGGATTGGCTAGTTTCTACCGGAAGTTCATTAGAGATTTCAGTGGAATTAGCGCAGCGATGATGGATACAGTGAAAAAGCGGCATGAGTCTTTTCACTAGACTAAAGAGGCTGAGAAAAGTTTCAATCTGTTGAAATGGAAGATCACGGAACAACCGGTTTTGGTGTTGCCGGATTTCCAAAAGACATTTCAGGTGAAATGCGATGCAAGTGGATTTGCAATCGGGGCAGTCTTGAGTCAAGAAGACAGACCGATAGTGTATTTCAGTGAGAAGCTGAATGAGGCGAAATTGAAATACTCCACGTATGATAAGGAGTTTTATGCTATCATACAGGCATTGAAGAAATGGAGGCATTACTTGATACCCAAGGAGTTTGTATTGTACAATGATAATCATGCACTACAGTTTGTGACTCAACAGGAAAAGTTGAATAAAAAACATGTCAAATGGGTTGAGTATATGCAGAATTTCACATTTGTGATTAAACATATTTCTGGTACTGCTAACAAAGTTGTTGATGCTTTGAGTAGGAAGTGTTTGTTGTTGTAGGAGTTCCGAGTCAAAACGTTAGGTTTTGATGATCTCAGGGACATGTACGCAGATGATCTAGATTTTGGGGAAGCATATGAAGCAGCTGAGAATCCATTTCTCAGAGATAGAAGCCAGTGGGCTGAGTACATGATCCAGGAAGGATTGATATTTAAGGGCAATCAACTGTGTATTCCGAAATGCTCCATGAGGGAGAACTTGTTAAAGGAGAAACATAGTGGAGGATTGGCAGGGCACTTTGGTCATGACAAGATGTTCGCAAAGTTGAACGAGTCATATTTTTGGCTGGGAATGCGAGCTGATGTCAAGAGATTTGTTGACAGATGCAGAATTTTCCAGCATTCGAAGGGAAGGAAGCAGAATGCAGGATTCTATCAACCATTTCCCATACCAGAGAGGCCGTGGGATGCGATTAGCATGGATTTTGTATTGGGGTTGCCAAGAACACAAAGAGGTGTTGATTCGATCTTTGTGGTAGTGGATATATTTTCCAAAATGGCACAATTCATCCCATGCCAGAAGACCAGCGATGCGACTCACATCGCGAATCCATTTTTCAAAGAGGTCATTCGACTTCATGGGTTGCCAAGGAGCATAGTTTCGGACTGAGATACAAAATTCATAGGGAATTTTTGCAAGACCTTATGGAAGAAACTAGGAACTAATTTGATGTTTAGTTCGGCTTATCATCCTCAGATGGATGGACAGACAAAAGTGGTCAACAGAAGTCTGGGAGACTTTCTGAGAAGCTTGGTGACAGAACACCATAGCCAGTGGGACAGTATATTACCACAGGCAGATTTTGTGTACAACGACTCAGTGAATTGGAGCACAGGGCAGAGTCCATTCTAGATTATTTATGGTATACAACCGAGAGGAGTTTCTGAATTGAGGGACTCAGAACAGACTGTGACTAGGAGCACTAGTGCAGAAGAATTCGCCGAGGCGATGAAATAACTTCACAGTCAGGTGAAGCAACGACTACTGGATTCGAGTCAGGAGTATAAGTGCAGAGCAGATCAGCATAGAAGACAACTTCAGTTTGAAGTTGATGATCTGGTTCAGGCACATCTGAGAAAGGAAAGGTTCCTGGGAGGAACATACAATAATCTGAAGATGAAGAAAATCGGACCATGCAAGGTCTTGAGGAAATTTGGGGTGAACGCTTATGAGATTGAATTACTCGATGGGATCAGAATATCTCCGATATTCAATGTCTCATATTTGTACACATACAAAGCTGAGGAAGCAGGAATAAGTGATGAACAGTCAGAGGTTCAGTGAACGAAGCAAATGCCAGTAGCAGAGAAGCTGCAGATGGAATGCATACTGGACAAGAGAGTGAGAAAGAGGACCAGGCGAAAGCAATACTCTGAGTATCTGGTCAAATGGAAGAACCATCCAGTTGAATATGCCAGCTGGGAGATTGAAGAAGAGATATAGAAGCATGGATAGACCGTGCAGGAGCTCATGGACAGGAGCCCATGAAAGTTTTCAAGCAAGGGATTATAATGCAGGAGCATCCCTCACATCAAGCGAGCCAACGTGGAAGCAATTGGACAGCTGGACAAGCCAACACAAATTTTGAAAAACACTTTGGAATTGTTGTGTGATCTTAAATGAACCATTAAGATGAAGCGCACTTTGTATATTGTAATGGACCTTGAGCGAATTTCTCTCGTCCTTAGTAGGTAGACGACATTTAAGGTAGTTAATGTAAAGTAGATAGAATTTAATTCTAGACTAGACAGTTGTAGAGCGCAAGAGGGAAATGGGATATAGACACCCTCATTGTGCATTTGTAAGATAGTTAGAAGCATTTGAGCAAGAGCATGCAGAGAGTTGTGTAAGAACACCCATGTACAGATATTTGAATTAATAGAAAGAGTTGATTCAAATTCATGGTTTTGTGTTGTTCTCTGTGTATTGATGTGGATATGCTCATGAATGTTTGCTTCCAGTTATACATTTTCTTTTATGTGCTATCTATATGATTTCATGGTTGAGTTGAAGTCTGAGAGGAAGAAGGAATGAGGTTCAATTGTTTCTCTATTTGAGCCAGAGAATTCCTGCAAGGAGTGTAGTTGAAGTGTCCGCAAGGAGTGCATTGACAGAGGGTTCAGATAGAGATAGATTTTGTTCTCATCCATCAAGAAGTGCAGTTGAGCACAGGAGCCATGAAAGGAGTGCGCAGGCCAAGGGAAGTCTCAGATTTGCAAATCTGAGCAAAGTGAAGAAAGACTGTTGTTGCAGGTGTGCGCAGAGTCAAAAAGACTTCAACACTTAGGAAGTGCTTGAGGGTTTTCCGCAAGGAGTGCGTGCAAGAGTTTTCCTGAGGGGCTTGAAGGCCGTGGGAAAGCTCAAGAAGGGTAATACCTTCAAAATTCATTAAGGGAAGCACAGGGAAGTTGTGACTGGAGCTTTGAAAGAAGCGTCGCAAGTTGCACATAGGAGGACGAGTTCTATGGAAGAACGTATATTCATTTCGCCAGATTTCATCAGGAGGAACAGACGGTTGGAATTCTCCGAGGGGAATTCACGAATCTCCGTGAGTTGTTAGATCCTGCGGAGGTGCAAGGGAGATACTGTAGATATTCTCTAGAGGTTCAAAGCTCAGGAGGGGCAGAGCCGTTGATCAGGGCCATGAGGACCGTTGGATATACACTTATATCATGTATCGGGGTTTCGTAGATTGAAACTCCAAAATTATTGCAACAGGAATTGCGATATTGCGATATGCGATATCCCGACAGTCGGAGGACAGTGTGTGGGCCATAGCAGAGTCGACGAGTGGGGGACAGGTGGCACGAGCTATCAGAGTTTCGCAGCGAGAAGTGCCAAAAACATTGCATCAGGATTCGCGAAATCGTGAACCCCGAATTCCCGATAGAGGTGACAGGACGTTGAAAGGTCAACTCGCACGCGTGTCGGATAATCGACATATCGGGAGTGGGGAGTCAGTAAAACAAAGTGTTCGACATCGCGAGTAGCGAAATCACGATAGGAGAAGTCCCGACAGGGGTAAGGGATCGTTGAAATTCAAAGTAGCGAGCTCATCAGAGTTTCGGTGCATCGGGAGTCGGGAGTCGGTAAAGTGAGTTGCTCGACACCGCGAGTGCCGAGATCCCGATCGTGAAAATCCTGAGAAAGTAAAGGAGAGGGTCAATGTTGACTCGTATCGGTGTTCAGGGATTCGAGAGTCCAGCACTCGATCACCAACCTCGCAAAGTCGCGAAGTCCGATTCCCCGATAAGTAAAGAGAGGGGATCACGCGAAGAGTTTTGTGGGTGCAGATTTCCCGATAGGGAAATAGAAGGACAGGTTAGTGTTCTTTGGGCCGAGGGAAGAGAAGATCCTGAGCTGACGTAGACCTTCCGACCTGCAGGTTGCGAGGAAGGGTGTTGGCACCAGTTACCCTTTTACCCATGATGTCAAAGGAGAAGAAATAGAATGATCAGAAGAGAAATATTAGAAGCATGAAGACAGGGGGAGCATCCCCAAGGGAGAAACCCTTTTCCATTGATGTCAAAGGGGGAGAGAAATATGAGGAGAGAAACATTTTTCAAAAGTGGATTATTAGTGTTGGCATATGAGTGTTGCAGATGACAAAGGGGGACATTGTTGGATAGTCGGTTTTCATTGATGTTGTTGGCTAGTTGGTTGTCATTGATGTCAAAAAACATTGATTGTCATTGATGTCAACAGATGTTATGGCTATATTTGGAGAAGTATCTAAAGTGGTCCCCTTATAGTGTATCTCTAAGCATGGTTCTCACGTGAAGATGATTTGAAAAATTCTACAAGAAACCCATAGGTGTGGTCATGAATCCTGAAGTTGTTTGAGGAATAAGTACATGAAGAACAATGTAAATGCATGGAACACACTCATAGATGGATATTCCTCATCATGTCATTTCCAACGGTAGGTGGAACCCCATGTAGTTCCTCACGGTCAAGGAGTTATAAGGTCATGAATTTGGAAGCCCCAAATATGGGTTATGAAGCCCCTATAAGGTTACAAGTCATTAATGAAAGGGTAAAGTGGTTGTAACAAGAAATTTCAAGAAGCCCTACAGTTAAGGAAAGAGGTTACTTGAAAATGTATAAATACACCTCAAAGAATCTCTCATTTGTACACACATAAGTTCATTGAATATCTATCTAAGTGAGCAAGTGATTCTTATCTAAGGTAATCAAGGAGATGTAAGACGAATTTGATAGGGAATATGAAGTGAAGAAGGGATAAATTCCAAGGGAGGATGAAGTCTTGTGATGATGTGTTCTAAGGTATGTTATTTAAAGGAATCTTACCATTTTTTCTATAACTAATTTTATAGAATGAATCAGATAGAAAATATTGGAAGCTATTGAGAAGACATATCAAGGGACCCATGGTACAAATTTTAGCTTCTGTTTCATTGTACATTTGGAGATACACTCTGTGGAAGATAGGGTTTTTGGCTAATCCTAAAACTAGTCTCAAACATGTGTGCCAGGTAAAAAAATCATAACATCTTCATAGAGGATCTAAATTCTATGAAACCATTTGTAGTTGAAATATAATAGATTGTAGTATATTGTGTGCATGTTTTAGAATCATATATCAAATATTGAGCGTGGGGCATGCTGTACAAGTTCTCTCTCCATAATAGGATAAAATTCAGGAAGGTTTTCCATTTTCGTTGTAACTTATGTTCTAACAAGTTTCAGACCCTAAAATTTTGAGGAGATGGAAGAAAGATCTCAGAGTATCTATGGTTAAAATTTTAGACCTTTGTTTGTTATATGTATGGAGTTATACTTGTTTAAAGTTAGGGTTTGTGACTAATCCAAAACTAGTCCTGTGAGACTGAGGTAAAGTTTGATGTTATTCTTTTTTTCGTTGAAGTTGAGGAAGAGCCACATGTATATAATCTCATGTATCAAATCATATATAGGATCAGGGGTATGCGTATGTGTTAGTTTTGAAGCTTATGCTTATTTTGTTATGGTACATGCTTGAGGCATGTCATGGTATTGATTGTGCATGATACACCTTGGTGATGGTATGATACATTGTTAGAGGCACATCTTGGATACTTGGAATATGGTTTGATGTTATCTCTTGGTACATGGTTTATGGATGTTGGCACATGCTTGAGGCACATGGTTTGAGCTACATCTTGGTTACTTGTTGATGATGTGATGACCATTCCTTTGGTACCTTGTTGAGGCATTGGTATATGTTTGAGGTACATCTTTGGTGCATGGTGTGAGGCATATTCTTGGTACATGTGTGAGGTGCATGTCTTGGTGATGTTGGTACATGTTGAGGTACACCTTAGTGATGTTGTGGTACATTTATTTGTAGCACATCTTGGCTATATTGGTATCTTTCTATTGTGGTTATCTTGGTTATTCTTGAGGCACTTCATTGTTGATATATTATGATGTATGTGAAATGGTACATGGTTGATGTACTTGGTTTGGTACATGGTTTATACATGAGATGGTACATGGTTGATGTACATGGCATGGTAGAGGTTTCTGTACCTGATTGATGTATGAAATGGTACATGTTTGGTACATGGTTGATCCATGATATGGTGTAGGTTTAATGTACATGGTATGGTACAAGTTCTAGTTGATGGTTGATGTACATGGTTTGGTGATGGTTTTGGTATCCATGTGAGTGGATCTAGGTACAATAGGTTGGATGATTGGTTCATGATTAGTATCATATTGATGTGATAGTGGTAGTCACAGCTTGATGTGATAGTGAAAGTAACAGGTTGGTTGATGTGGACAATGATAGGTTGGTTGATGTATTGGTGACATTATCAGTGACATATCATTGGTAGTGATAGTGAGTCTACACTTATATTTTAGGGCAACATGATGGGGCAAGGTAAGGGGGTTGTAACCTCCTTCCATTTGGTGTCGGAGAACTCAGAGAGTTGGATATTCCTTTAGGTTGGTGCCTGTAAATCAAGTGGTCATAGCCTCCTTCCAGTTGGTTCCGGAGAACTCAGGGAGTTGATTCCTCCTTCAAGTTGGTGGTTGTAAATCAGGGGGTCGTAGCCTCCTTCTGGTTGGTGTCGGATAAATTAGGGAGTTGGCGCTTCCTTCAATTTGGTTCCTTTAAATCAAGAGGTCGGTGCCTCCTTCTAGTTGGTGTTGGATAATTTGGAAGTTGTTTCTTCCTATGAATGTATTCTTGATATATATAAAAAATCATTATGTGGTTTTCTCCCATTTTAGTTTCCATGTAAATTTTAGTGTACTATGTATCTGATGTGATATTGTTGAATGGTAATTATTTTGGTTATATGCTCATGATATATTGAATGCAATCATAAATTATATACTACTGATAAATTTGAAGATTATATATTGTGATTGAAACTGGTAAAAATTTTGCATACTGACTAACCCCCCCTCTAAGTATTCCAACAATTGGTATCAGACTCAGTCCTTCAAGAAATCAATTTAACTACTGGAAGGTAGATCATGGATTTCATGGCTAATGGAATACTGTGGTTTGATGGTTAGATTGGTCTAAAGTACAATATGTGGAACAAAAAGATGAAAGTGTTTTTACAAGCATACGGGTATGATGTTTGGCACTTAGTTGTTATAAGATACATCGGTTCAAAGAAACCAAAGACTGCAACCAAGAAGGAATTTAAAAGAAACAACAAAATGGCAATGGATTTCATCTTGGAAGGATTATTTGATTCAATAAAAGATAAAGTGAGACAATGTTCATCAACCAAAGAACATTGGGATAAGCTACATAATCTATACTTTACGGGATCCCATTCTACCACAAAGCTATAACATGCTAATCAGAATAAAGAATATGCAAAGGATGTTGAGTTAGTATGGGAAGAAAGAATCTCATCAAGTTATATAGATTCATAAGAAGAATATTATGAGAGACACCTATCCAGTGCTTTAGAAAATTTGGTCAAAGAAAGAGAGAAAAACAAGTCACTCGAGGAAGAATTGATCAAGATAAAAAAGGAGTCTCAAAATCCCATCTCTTAAGAAGTCTAGTATATTATTACAAACCTGGAAGTCCAAGTAGAATAATCCATAAGGATTGATGAAGCATGCAAAATTTAGTTGGAAGAAAAAAAAATTGGAAGCAAAAATATTAGCACAAAGAAACGAAGCAGAGAAGAGAGAAAATATTTTGACTAGCCATCTAAAGGAAATATATGAAGACTTAAATAAAATTGAAGCAGAATTAAGTCAGTGGGAAAGAAGACTTGAAGAAGAAATTGTCTCCTTGAAGACCCAACTTGAAGAAGCAAAGAGAAAGGAATAATTCATGAAGATCCAGATGATGAAGAAAGAAGAAGAATGTGAGAATCTTGAAGAAGAGGTTGTTACATTAAGAGTTAAATTTTTCAAGCTCAAAAAGAACAATGAAGAGAGAGAAATCTCCACATCATCAGTAAATAAAGATGAAGAGAAATGTTACAGTTTGCTAGAAACAAAGAATGAAGAGAAGACCAATAGTTATGCATAAGTCATCAAAGGCCATACTAAGAAGAAATAATTTGAGCCCTCAAAGAAGAACATTCCAGAAATGAAGAAAACTTAAGAAGAAGATTACACAAGAGACGAATATCAAAGAAGATCCTCCACTTTCAGGTATCAAAGAAGATTCAATCATTATGAATGAAACAACAAAAGAGAAGATCATGAACATCCAATGCATGAATTCAGAAGGACTACAACACAAAGAATATCATTCACTCTCAGGTATGAAAGTTTCTTTTATCGTCATTGTTTTATTTGTACTAAATTTGGACATAAAGCTACATATTGCAAAGCTTATGGAATAAATGCATATGTGACTTCATATAATATTGAATGTTACAAATGCCATAAATATGGACATATAGCTCGTGATTGTAGAAGCATGATGGATACTTCTATGAAAGATAACACTGATATCAGATATAAGAAGGTTTGGAAAAGAAAACAAGAACATGTAAAGGAATAATAAGTGAATGAATGACACCCATAAGTCATATTCACAGGATTGATAATAGTACGAGATCAAGACAAATCTACAGGGAAAAAGTAAGATGTCAGATGCAGGAAGGTATGGAGAAGAAATGAAAAAAAAGAAGAATAGGTGAATGAATACTAGGTCCCAGAGACCATACTGAAAGGATCTGCAGTAGTGCGAGATCATGATGATTCCATAGGAAAAGAGGAAGAGGTCATAATTCAGAAAGAGGATGATGATCAATCCACATACAAAGAGGAAGATTACTCTACATAAGAGCGGGTATTTTTCTGAGCCATCCAACTTGGGGACTCCAAATAAATATGAATATTGAAGAGGGGGAGTATAAGCACAACTCTACAGATCAGAGAACTATATTTTCAACAGTCTGAAGTAATTGTCATTTTTTGGACATGCAATTTTATAGTGGAAGAGACTCATTCCATGCATGCATTCATATAGGACATATTAAATACAGATTGTTGCAAACATGTAGAGTCTAATTTGCAAAATTAAGAAGACAACTTGAGAAGTTGGAATATGTTGCAATCAATAGATGGGTCAACATTGTATGCAGTTGAATAGAAGATTCATGGGCAATTTCTGACATTGGACATATATGAATTCATGAGATATTTGAGAGGTATAAACATATACATGACAATGGATGAAATCATAGTAACAATTGGAATCAATGGAATCATTGGACAAGTGGAATTAGGAAGGTAGGCAGTAAAAGGTACAACAAAATCTATATTGTTAGAAGAAGGTATGGTCATTGATGTGAACTTGAAAAGACATGAAAACTTGAAGTCAAGTAACTTTGACTGTTTTTTATATATGTCAGTGAATTACAAGAGGAAGCACCAATGGACAAAGAACAGTAGAAGAGAGGAAAAGAAGCATATATAGGAAATCCCACGTTGATCTACATGACATCTTGTAGAGAAATCATTAGAGAAAGAGATTAAGAAATAAATATTAGAAGCATGAAGACAAAGGGAGACATATTGATAGGGGGATTTACCCTTTTACCCATGATGTCAAAGGAGAATAAAGAGAAATATCATAAGATAAATATCACAAGAATGAAGACAGGGGGAGCAACCGTAAGGGGAGAAACCCTTTTCCATTAAGGTCAAAGGGAAAGAGAAACATGAGGAGAGAAACATCGATCACAAGTGGAGTATGAGTGTTGTCATCGATTCCAAAGGGGGAGATTGTTGGATAGTTGGTTGTCATTGATGTTGTTTGACAGTTGGTTGTCATTGGTGTCAACAAGTAGTGGTTTTCATTGATGTCAACATATGTGATGGGTGTATTTGGAGAAGTATCTAAAGTGGTCCCCTTATATCATAGTTTTAATAATGTCCCTCATGAGAAGATGCTTTCAATAATTCTACAATAAACCCATAGGTGTGGTCATGAAGCTCGAAGTTGTTTGAGGAATAAATACATGAAGGACATTGTAAATGCAGGTAATACACTCATAGATGGATAGTCTTCGTCATGTTGTTTCCAATGGTAGGTGGAACGTCATGTAGTTCCTCACGGTTGAGGATTTATGAGGTCATGAAGTTGGAAGCCCCAAAGATGGGTTAAGAAGCCCCTAAATGGTTACAAGTCATTAATGAAAGGGTAAAGTGGTTATAACAAGAAAGTTCAAGAAGCCATAAAGTTAAGGAAAGAGGTTACTTGAAAAAGTATAAGTGACACCTCAAAGAATCTCTCATTTGTACACACACAAGTTCATGGAATATCTGCCTAAGTGAGAAAGTGATTCTTATCTGAGGTAAACAAGGATATTTGAGGAAAATTTCAGAGGGAAGATGAAGCGAAGAAGGGAGAAATTTCAAGGGAGGATGAAGTATTGCGATGATGTGTTCTAAGGTATGTTATTTAAAGACATCTTACCATTTTTTCTATAACTATTTTCCTAGAATGCACTAGATAGAAAAAAAATTGGAGGTTGTTGAGAAGACATATCAAGGTACCCATGGTACGATTTTCAGCTTCTGGTTCGTTTTATGTTTGGAGATACACTATGTGGAATATAAAGATAAATCTCGATCCAAATGAGAAATGTTGATCCAAAGATTCTTCAACCTTGATCTCCCTTGTGGATCCTCATGCAATCAAATACACAATGACACTTCTATGCTCCAAGATAAACATTTGTAAAACAATAGACCTAAATTACTTTGAGGTTGAATAATTCACCACCAATTCCTATATGTTTAGCATAAAAAACATACATACGAACAATAAAAAAAATTGAGGGGAGAAAAAATGTAGATCTATATGATATTCAATATGTGTACAACATGTAAACCATAACTGATCTTGTTGGGGCACTTCCAACACTTGGATATGGGTCTCTCCTTCCTTACACAAATCCTCTTTAGAAAATGTCTCTTGATCTATCACTATGGTTACTAGATCTAGAAAAATCAAGCACCACCACTCTCAAGGAAAGAAAATTTGAAAAAACAAAAGGGTTCTCTCAAGAAGAAAACTAAGGGAAAATGAGCATCGACAAGGCTCATCCCAATTTCACCAACATAAGGGTGAGATCCTTATATCTAAATGTGTCTCGATATCATTAAGATACTCTCATTTATAGGACTTGTTAATCCCCCCCCCAATGCATAGGGGTAACTAGAGGAGATCACGTCTCATGGCCCGCAATGGAGACAATGATCTAGACCACGATGATGATCACCACGTACATAGATGGTAGTTCAAAACCCCCCTTCATATTTCCTCTTAGAACTACATATTAGCCAAGCTCATCACATCCACACAATTCAATGTATGGGAGATGGTAAGCCAATGTCACCATGAGGTATGTTAGTCCTTCTTTCATGCGAAGTGTTGTTCTTAATTTCCTAGGCATGTGGGTGATGATCATTGGTTGAAGTTGAATAATGGATCATTGGCTCACGAAGTTATGTTTTTTTCCTTATTTCACCTTGGTGGTCAGCTTCTATGCCCTAGTCTCGTGTTGTCATTGCCTAGGGAAAAGATGTACTACTTGGGGGGCCTCACAAGGGTAACATTTTGTTCCCCAACATACTTAACACCTTCCATTGCGGAGCTTGTCATAGTGTACTAAAATTCAGTAATTTTTCATGGTCCATTCTCTCATGAGAAGAAGGGGTTGAAGCACATAGGTTGATGCAACTGCTATATGTGTAAAAAATGATAATTTAGGCCACTTATAAAATACACATGCCTTCTTGAGCTCTACCCCCTCTAATGGTAATATCCCCTTGTACTAATGCACCGAATGCACATCTATAATAATACTATATCCCAATAAAAAAATGAAAGAATAAAATCTTGGAACCTGTAAAAGGGACTTGCAAAATAATGAATGGGTATGGGTGAGTGCAAGCTAATGATGGTCTCTCATGACACATTAGTGGAAATGAAAACCTAGAAAAACAACAATCTATTAACTTGGAGGGATTATTCAAGGTACTTTTATAATGAATTTGAATATGGTGTAAGAAGATGAAACGTAGGAAATTGAATTAGATTTCCGAATATATAAGTATTATTCATTGAAACTGTGAATAACTATGTCAAATTTGATTTTTTCTAACATTGGTATCTTATTTTTCCAACAAAATATGAGGTATATGTTTTTGTTAGTGTAGGTGTTGAGTACCTTAATGATAGAATTTCATTACAAAAAATTACATACTTCTAGAGAGCCCATTTTTCTTGTTTTTTCTATTTTTCTAAAATTTATAATATTGATTTTATATTTTTTTTAAATTATCGAAGTCAACATATCCCTGAAATTACAATGTCTTTTGTTCGTGCAAGCTACGAAGGTACTAACATGATCAAAACAATTTTTTTTTTTTTAGATGGCAGGTATCGGTCTCCTCTAGTGTCACATATAACTCATTCAAGAAATGGTTAAGCCGACAAAAAGTTATAGAATAAATAAGAGGTATTTATTATAGGATTTTGATATATGTCAAGACAAAAATAGATTAAAAATAGTATTTTTTTTTTTTAAATTGCATATTTTGGAATCTGCACAACCAACTCTATCTGTGTATATAGTTTCATCAATAGCTGAATTGTGTATCATATATAAAAATAACATCAAACACATAGATATGGAGAGGAATTCATAAAAATGGAGGTTTTTATGTATTTGCAGACCAAACCACTAGGTTTGTCATCCTGAACCTAATTCAAATAACACATGCTCTCTTTATGAATGCGCACACATTCCTAAATCACACACACATTCCTAAGTGCCACACATTCCTAAAATGCATGCACATCATTAGAAATAGGAACAATGATCCAAGTGGATATTAGTGGCTACCCACCTATTCCAACTGGCTCCTCTTGTCCGTTTTTGTTCAGCACGTTCTTCTGTAATTCTTTGTAATTGTGGGTTCTACACTTCTAGGGATGTCTGAAGCCCCACACATCCTCCAGGTGGATATTGTTGGCCTCTCGCCTAATCCAACTAACTTGTTTTGTATGTTTTCATGTCAGCACATCTTTTTGTACTTCCAGGGTCGTTTTGGGGCCCTAAACATTGTTTTCTTGGCTCACCACAGTCAAACTTTAGACGGATTCAAAGTTTGATGGTAGAATGTGTATCTCTCTGAAAGACCTTTTGAACGGGCTATCACAGGCCTAAAATGGAAGTTGTATGCAAAAGTTATGACCCCGGGAAGTTGAGGTACCAACTTACCCATAGGGTCCCACATGACTTTTGGTGTTTCACCTTCTAGGGTTAGGTTTTTGGATGTCTAGGGTTTTGGATTTCATGAGTAATATCAAAAATTCCTCTGGAGCCTCATTGTAATCATTCTTCTCAAAAAGATGCGCATAGCAGCCACATCTCTTCTCAGAGATAGCTACCACCATTCGAGCAAGTGTTTCAGTTCTACAGTTTTACAGTTTCAACCTATTTCATTATTCAATAGAAGATATTGTTCACTGGATATCTTGGTTATTCTTCATATCTCTGTGTTTATTTTATTCATTCTGTTAATCAGTTCGTTCAGCTCCTAAATCCAGATAAGTGGCATCAGAGCAGTCTTCTCTTCATTTATTTTTCTTTGTGCATGTCCCCGACAAGATCTAGGTACAAGAAGTTGGGACTTGAACCAATCGAGCAATTGCAAGATCGGTCGCGCCGAGCCCGACAACAACCCATGGGGGATGAAAAGAAATATGATGGAGCATGAGATTCTATTAAAATGTTGCTTGAGGAAGCCCTTGTGTGACAAAGGAACAAAATGATGGAAAAATTCGCACATATCCTTCGACGACTTCCCACAGGAGAAGCATCTTCATCAAGTGGCCATGCAACCCCCTTCAAGGTACAGGTAAATTTTGAAATTTCATTATTTGAAGGACTGATAGATGCAAATTTTGTAGATAAATGGTTGAATCTGCTTGAAGGGTATTTTTCGATCCACATTTTTTTCAATAGGGAAAAGATCACTTTTGCACTCCTCATGGTCGTTCCCCATATTAAAGATTGGTGGGATACTTACTTTGAGCAAAGGGTCGTAGAGGAATATGAAATGTTTGTGGTGGCCCCTACATGGGATTCCTTCTGGGATGCCATTAAATAACAATACTACCATGTAGGGAGCTACGAGGACCAGTACACCATATGGACCATCCTACATCAAGAAAGGGACCAGAAAATACCAGATTTCACCAATATTTTCCATACCCTGCACACCAAATTGGGTATCAAACACTTTAAGCATCATCTAGTTCTCAAATATCGCAGTTGTTTGCATAGATACATTAAAATAAAATGTATTTTTCAGACATTGCCTCATTGGGCACGACTTATAGATATGTGGTCAAAATAGAGAAGAAATTTAAGAAGAAAAGGCGAGAGTTTGGATCTGCAAACCCCTCACAGTTGAAGCAGGGAAAAGGCGGCCCCAACCCACACATCAGAGGACCAAGTCAAGATCGATTCCCTTAGGACAACCAGTCCAAGCCACAACACAATAAGGGCAATGCGAAGACGAATAAGGACACGAGAAAATGGTGCGATTACCATAAAATCCATTGGCATAACACCGAAGAATGTCGCTCCAAGAAGTCACTCATGGCCGAACTGAAGGCTTTCAAGTCAGAGGTTGATTATTATTCCAAATCAAATCCTAAAGGAGGGAAGTAGATTATCAATGCTAAACCCAGTGCCACTGTCACTACCACCAAAGTCTGACCAAGCTAACCAGAAGAACCAAAGGAAGGGGAATGCCTCTTTGAATCACAGATGTGGGTAAATGGGGCTTTGCTTCATTTCATTGTCGATAGAGGGAGTTAGAAGAACCTGATTTCAGCAGAGGTCATCAAGTGGCTAAACCTTCCAACGACAACACACCTACAGCCCTACACCATTGGTTGGCTTCTCCAAAGAAGAGATCTTTGTGTCAGCCAACAGTGTCGTCTGCCCTATGTCATAAATCCTTTCAAATATGAGGTACTGTGTGATATTGATCCCCTTGAATTTTTTGATGTTCTTTTAGGACAACCATATTTTTGGAAGTGTCATGTTGTGTATGAGTCTAGACCTCGTAGTTCTATTATTACTTTGGGTAGAAAATTGTACAGGATACCAGAGGTAGCGCCGGCTACTACTATTTATTTAATCTCTGCTAAGAAATGTAGTAAGGTTATCTCATAGACCTAGAAGTTCATCTTCTTTGTGATCCATGCTCATAGTAAGGAGAAGTTCATTGCCACATCTGTGGCCTCTATGCAAAGCCTCTCTTTGTAGAAGAATAAAGTGGACAAGATCGTAAAATAATACAAAGACATCTTCTCCTCACATACAAGGGTACCAACACACTTCCAATTCAAGCATCCAATTGATATGACCGCCTATGCACCTCTATCTAATGGACCAGTCTATCATCACTCGCTAATGGAAAATGACGAAATCAGGCTACAAATCCAAGAGCTACTTGAAAAGGGGCACATTAGACCCAAATCCTCCCCTTGCGGAAGCCTGATTGTACTAGTGCAGAAGAAGGATGGGACGTGGAGACTCTACATTGATTATAGAGCCTTAAAAAAATTCACAGCCAGGAACCGGTACCACATTCATAGGATTGATGACCTTCTTGAAAAACTCAAGGGGGGAATTTTCTTCAGCAATATTGACCTAAATTCTAGCTACCACCAGGTTCCCATCGAACCAACTGATGTATGGAATAAAACCTTCAAATCTAAAGAAGGCCTCTTCGAATGGCTAGTCATGCCCTTTGGATTAACAAATTCACCAACCACTTTCACGAGGTTGTTGGATGATGTATTGAGACCCTTCACCAACTCCTTTGTGGTGGTATATTTGCATGACATCCTCAACTTCAATAGAACATGGGAGGAGCACATGCAACATATTCAATAGGTTTTGAACACTCTGTGGTAGCACAAGCTATATGCCAACTTGGAAAAATGATCGTTTGTCATGAACAGGGTCCAATAATTGGACTACATTATTAATGAGCATGGGGTACATCTTGATCCAACTAAGATACAAGTCATTTGTGACTGGCCAGCCCCGACCACACTGACCGAGCTTCAAAGTTTCTTGGGACTATCCAACTTCTATCGATGGTTCGTGTTTGGATTCTACCGTATTGCAGGGCCCTCAGCCAGGTTACCAAGGGCGGTGGTAGGTCCAAGTTCATGTGGGCGAAGGCACAAAAATGAGCATTCGATGATCTAAATCACTGCTTGTGCTCAGATCCAGTACTCTCCTTTCCCGATCTGCAACAACCGTTTGAGATTGATATTGATGCATCTGATTATGCTATGGGTGCAGTTCTCACTCAGCACAGTCATCTGGTGGCATACCATAGTGAGACACTCTCAGATACTGTCCGAAAATACCCCACCTATGAAAAGGAAATGTATTCCATTATACAAGCATGTCGTCAATGGAAACACTACATTCTGGGAAAAGAGATGATCATACACATTGATCACAAGCCTCTGCAGTTCATATAGACACAAGGGAAATTATAGAACAACTGCCATCAGAAGTGGTCCACCTACCTACAACATTTCCATCTCAACATTAACTATAATATAGGTATCTCAAATCGTGTCACTAATAGCCGCAATCAGCCTCCTGTGGTTGTACTCACCATTGTGCTCCATTCTTGTGGACATGAAGCATCTGAGTGGCCCCAACTTTATCAGCAAGATCCGGACTTCGCCACCATGTATAAGCTCTTGGGTACATGCACAATTGTCACCGATTTTCACATTCAGGATGGACTCTTATGCCACTTGGGCCATCTCTGTGTTCCTACAAGCGAGCGTGAAAAGATGATTTGGGAAGCCCACTACAGTCGGGTGGCAGAAAATTTTAGTGTGGAGAAAACTATGGTCGTTCTTCAGAAACATTTTTATTGACCAAAAATTCAACAGGACGTCAGCAAGTATATCATATCTTGCACTGCCTATGCCATTGCCAAGCCATCCATCAAGAAGCAAGGCTTATACACCCCTCTTCCTATTCCCAAGAATCCCTTGGAATCCATCTCAATGGATTACATGTCTGGCCTACCGTCCACCAAGAAAGGAAATGGCTGCGTATTTGTGGTCGTTGATAGGTTTTTGAATATGGCCATCCTCACATCCTGCAAGAAGAATATCAAAATGATAGATATTTCCAAGCTCTTCCTCGAACGAGTGTGGATCCAATTTAGGATACCACAAACCATCATCTTCGACCGGGACAACAAGTTCCTCAACACATTTTGGTCGAGTCTCTAGTCACTGTTGGAAACCAAGCTCACCAAATCCATTACTTTCCACCCCCAAACCGATGACCAAATAGAGGTCGTCAATCGGATGATTGTGCACATCCTGTGCATGCACAATTCTAAGCATCCATGCACATGGGATGAGAGTCTCACCTATGTTCAACATAGTTACAATAGGGATCTCCATAGCTCCACCTGCCATTTCAGGTGGGTTTGGGATTCCAACCCTTGGGACCCATTTATGTTGCACTTCCCCTTACCACCGCATAGAAAGAATATTCCCATGATCAGTCTATGATTGACAAAGCCACCAGATTCATTGAGAGGATTTATTACATCTGCCAACAGGTCCAGAAGATTTTCCAGAAATCCAATGCTAAGTACAAGCAGTGCCATGATCAACACATGGTACCACACTAGTTTCAGGTTGGCAACAAAGTCTGGTTACATTTGTAGAAGAAGCATCTCACAGGGCCCCATCTGAAGCTCCTCCCACTTCTCTATGGGCCTTACACTATCACCAAGGTTGTGGGTAGCAATGATTTTGAGCTCAACACTTCACCCTTCCTTTTCCTACATCCGATGTTCAATGTGGACCTCCTTCGGCCATACTTTCCACCATTATTGGACACCTCATAAATCATAGAATAGTTGACACCAACAGAGTTCAACCCTGACTGCATGGAACAACCATCCACTGATCAGATAATGGACACACAGGTCAAGCGCACTCGCCAGTAGAGGATCCAACTTTATCGAGTTGTCATGGCAAGGCAACTCCTACACCAATGCAAGAGGCTCGCCCAGGGCCAAATCCAACACAAGTTTCCTCATATGATGGGGGAACTCAATGCAAAGGAGATCATTGCTTCCTAAGGTGGGAGGATTGATCCAAGTGGATATTGGTGGCCACCCACCTATTCCAATTGGCTCCTCTTGTCCATTTTTGTTCAGCACATTCTTCTGTACTTCTTTGAAATTGTGGGTTCTACACTTCTGGGGCTATTTGAAGCCCCACACATCCTCTAGGTGGATACTGGTGGCCTCTCTCCCAATCCAACTGACTTATTTTGTATATTTTTTTGTCAGCACATCTTGTTGTACTTCTAGGGTCATTTTGGGACCCTAAGCATTGTTTTTTTGGTGCGCCATAGTCAAATTGTAGATGGAGTCAGAGTTTGATGGCGGGATGTGTAGTTCTTTGAAAGACCTTTCCAATGGGATATCACGCACCTAAAACAAATATCATATGCAAAATTTATGACCCTGGGAATTTGAGGTACCAACTTACCCGTAGGGGCCCACATGACTCTTGGCATTTCACCTTCTAGGGTTAGGTTTTTGGATGTCTAGTTTTTTGGCATTCATGAGTAATATCAAAAAGGCCTATGGAGCCTCATTGTAATAATTCTTCTCAGATGAATGCATGTAGAAGCTACATTTCTTCTCAAAGATAGCTACCACCATTCGAGCAAGTGTTTCAGTTTTGCAGTTTTATAGTTTCAGCCTGTTTCATTATTCAATAGAAGATATTGTTCATTGGATATATGGGTTATTCTTCATATCTCTGTGTTTATTGTATTCAGTCTATTAATCATTTCATTCCACTCCTAAATCTAGATCAAACACATGCGTGTTCCTGTTAACACAAATTAATTCTCTCTCTTCCTCTCTGCCCCCCCCGCTCCTCTCCCTCCCTCCCTCTATCTTCCTCTCTTTCTGTCCAAACTCATTC
>ML837836.1:27630-45092 GCA_009831015.1 Picea engelmannii | reverse complement strand
TTTGATCCCCCTGAGATCCTGAGTACGCTATCTCTCTTGAGCTTTGCAGTGAGTTAACCTCGTCCCTGGTGCACACCTACGCACTGGGTGTGACTCTGTGCTAATTTACGTTGTTCCTGTTTTGCCATCGATGCACAGTCTGATCTTGCCATCAATGACAAGCACACTGTCTGTAAAACATGCCAACAAAATCTACCTCGTAAATTGAGAAACCAAATCAGTAGAAAGTTCCCTAATGGAAATGCATGCCCATGCTTCTATATAGCTCCAAATTTAATGATCTAAGTTTTCGGGTGAAGTTAATTACATTATAAATCTATCTATATCATCCAAAGTGAATTTTCAAATGAAAAGGACTTCTACCTGTAACCCAAATTCAATACCTTTTGTAAAATGGATGGTAAAATTAGATTACTATAAAATGCATGCCTTAGAATCACATGACCTCCAAATTGAGTGTTAAAGTTGCAGAGTTTGTATTTTATCATTTTACATATATTCATACTCTAGTTGTGCATTTTGAAACAAAAAACCCTCTACTATGCATAAATGTTAAAAACAACTTTGTAAATGCAAAAAAAATGCACAAACGAAAAAATGCTTAAAAATGCATGAAACTGGGGCATGATGAAAATGCATGCCCAGGTCTTAACACACCTGCAATTTGAGTGATTCAATTTTATGAGGGTGTCTTAAATTATTTTACACCTGTCTACATATTTAGTATTGTGTTTGCGAACATAAAAGTGGTTGTTGTGTAAAAGAGACAAAATCTACCTTGTAAATTGAGAGACCAAATCAATAGAAAGTACCCTAATGGAAAAGCATGTCCATGCTTCTATATAGGTCCAATTTTAGTGATCTAAGTTTTGGGGTGAATTTAATAACATTCTAAATCTATCTATATCATATGGAGTGCATTTTCAAATGAAAAGGACTTCTACATAGAACCCAAATTCAAGACTTTTTGTAAAATGTATGGTAAAACTAGATTACTATAAAATGCATGCCTAGGAATCATATGACCTCCAAATTGAGTGATAAAATTTGTAGAGTTTATATTTTATCATTTTACATATATTCATATTTTAGTTGTGCATTTTGAAACCAAAAACTCTCTACTGTGCATAAAGGTTAAAAACTGCTTTGTAAATGCAAAAGAATACATAAAGGGAAAAATGCTTAAAAAATGCATGAAACTAGGGCATGATGAAAATGCAAGCCCAGGTCTTAACACACCTGCAATTCCCATATGTATCAGACATATGGAATTTAAAGGGGTTCGATGGATGGATTCAGAAGAACAATACATTAAAACATAGAAGGTATTCCTATTACAACTTCATAAAACACTTAGGACAACTTCATGCTTAATACGTTCAACTATATCATAATATCACTTACGTAAAATTTATTGTACATGAAAAATTACTTCGTAAAATCTTCACTTAGGGAGCTGGGTGGGTGCCACTCAATTTTCCTTGTCTTCCCAATGGTAATTTAGAAAATTGACACAATATTTTCCAATCTTTTCCCATCATATACTTATGATCATTCAAGTTTCTTACTGCCTAATCCAAATTAGTGTATTGCTCATAAACCGGGGGAGGTAGTTTCCTGAAAATCATTTTCACATTCTGCAACAACTTGAAATCCCCTGCCAACAATTCTACTACATCTTGCCTCTCAAAGTGCCATCAAGCTCTTCTAACTTGATGTTATTGTTCCTCATGTCTTCTAATAGATTTTGATTATTGTTTTATAGTTATACATAAGGGTATAGGGCCAAAGTGGAGGTAGGTTCCTATGCATGGAGGGTGAGAGGGAGAGAACTAGAGGGAAGGAGAGAGCCAACAAGAGTTTTATATTTCATTTTTAATGACACTGTTAGCACCTGCCTCGGTTTTCCATGCCACCTGAAATATGTATATGGGATTCATTCCATTCTTGAAGTTTTTCATAAGTTAGGGGGATAAGGGGGATAAGTCAGGTACAACATATTCGTAGGGATTTATTCGTCTTATTCGTCTAAGACATCTAACTGCAACCATGATCAAGGTTGTGACCATGGTTGGTTTGTCAAGATTTGTCCCAATTAAGATTATGCAGGCCCCATGGTGAACAGTTGGGACCTGTGAGCTTAGAATTGAATTTATTTGAGGCATATGACAATGGTTAGAGCACTAGGTTGAAGGTGTAGGGGTTGTGGCCGAGACCCTAGGAAGAGGTACGACCATAAGGAGATTATTTGGGATTGTGTGTGGGGGGTTGGGGTTAAGTTGGGTTAGGTATAGGTCGCAGGGGCCTAGGGCTAGATGGGTCTACTAGGGATGAAGTAGATGTAGTTGGTTCTTATGCATGGAGCTAGGGGAAAGGGAGAGAATGAGCCAAGGGGGGGAGAGAGCCAACAAAATAATCCATCTTTTTCATTTTTAAAGCACTGTTAGCACACGCCTCGGTCTTCTATTTCACCTCTATCTACCTCCCTCTCTCTCCATATCACTCATGAACTCTGATCTTCTACTCTCTCTCTCTCTCTCTCTCTCTCTATCCATGTCACTCTCAACTTCTCACACTCTAACAAGCTCTCTCTCTACCCCCCTCTATGTCTTCATATTTCTTTACCCCACTCTCTGTCTTCCTCTCTCTCTCTCTACCCCCCATCTCAGTCTTCCGGCTCTAGTCCCTCCCTCTCACACTCACACTCATACATTCTCTCATATAATATCGATTGTGATTAATTTAACTTACTTCATTTGTATCACAGTCTCGACCTCTCTTCTGCTCTCTCTCTCTCTCTCTCACTATCCCACTCTCACACACTCTCTTTCTACCCCCCTCTTTATCTTCCTATTTCTCTACCCCCCTCTCTATTTTCTCTCTCTCTACCCCCCTCTTTGTCTTCCTCTCTCTCCCTCTCACACTCTCACACATTCTCTCATATAATATCAATTGTGAGTAATTTAACTTCATTTGTATCACTCTCTCTCTCTCTCTCTCTCTCTCCATATCACTCTTAACCTCTCTCTATCTCTCTCATACTCTCATACACTCTCCCTTTCTCTCTCTACCCCCCCTCTTTGTCTTCCTCTCTCTCCCTCTCACACTCACACATTATCTCATATAATATCAATTGTGAGTAATTTAACTTTCTTCATTTGTATTACACTCTCTACCTCTCTCCCTCCATCTCACACTCTCTACCCCTCTCTCTTTATTCCTCTCTCTATACCCCCCTTCTCTGTCTTCCTCTCTCTCTCTACCCCCCTGTCTTCCTCTCTCTCCCTCTCATCACACTCTCACACACTATCTCATATATCAATAGTAAGTATTAATTTAACTTACTTCATGTGTATGAATAATGTTCACAAAAACTTCTCATCAAAGAAACCACAGTGCAAATCTACATCCATTAAACCATGACCTAGAGTACCTACACCTAGACCATGACCTAGACATTGGCAAGACTATTTATGTCTTCATCTCTCTCTCCCTCTCTAATATCACACATGCTCACTCACTCTCTCCCCTTCTCTTCCTCTTCCTCTCTCTTTATCTCCCACTCTGAAAATCCTCAATTTATTAGGGAAGTGGTTAGAGCACTAGGTTGAAGGTATAGGAGTTGTGGGGACCCGAGGAAGAGGTATGACCATAAAGAACTTAGGTGGGATTGGGTGTGGGGAGGGGTTAAACTAGGTTAGGTATAGGCGGGGAGCCTGAGCATTTTCGAAATATTGGGGGCTCATCAACAAGAACATCTTACTCAACAACAAGAGTATCATATAGACCCATTTAAGGGCATTTTTATTGCACAAATTGTAGGTTGGGAAAATCCTGACTCAAACCACAATAGTGTGACAACAACGGGACTACCTACCCACTGTCACCTTAGATAGAGACTCCCCTTCCTTTAGTGGTAATAAATCACCACAAGGGGGGAATCCTGGTGACCCTAGGGGGATTGCGATGGAAAGTGAGAAGATGATGGTGAACACCCATATAGGTCATATTTGGAGAAGGATAAAGGCTTGTAAGAGAGTCTTGTTGATGAAGGATGGTTGCAAAAGTATTGTGTACTGGCAAGACAATGTTATACCTTCCCGGAACAAGACACAAGATAGATGCAGAAGCCTTAAACGAAAGGGGAACAAACAAGAAACCTTGTTGTCCCAAAAATGCAGCATAACACACACACACACACACACACACACACACNATAAAATGTTAGTAGCTACAAAATTAACCATGCAAAACATCAAATAATTATTGGGCAATCAAGTACTAAACATGTAGGTAATACCCCAATACTTAGACACAAGTTTTGATGGTGAAAAATGGCTGCAAAATGATCTTATGAAAAATATATTAGGAAAGATTTGTGTCTATAGAAAACATTTTCTACAACAACAAGCTCTAGCCACTAAAATTCACAAGAAAAGTACTTGAATGAAAGCCCTTGACAAGAAGAATAATTCACACTATTTACTTGCAATTTTCAGTGGTAGAAAAAGTGACAAAGATGATTAAAGTGATATTTTCTGTAGCCCTAATGGATGTAGATTTAAGTTATAACAGAAATACGAATCACTTGGATAAGCTAGACTCCCTAGTGGCTCAAACAAACATATAGCATGTAAAATTGATTCCAACTTGAACAGATGCAATATTTCAACAATTCACGTATTCCAATGCAATTATTTTATTTCTCCAATGCAAATTAGACTAGTGCCTTTATCAATTGGGTTATGGAGTCTCTTGATGTAAGAGCTAGTTGTGTTACCTCCCTAGGGGTGTAAGCCTTTTTACTCCCTAGGGAAAACAACCTAGAAAGGTAAATCTAGGAGGGTGTAATCCCTTTTAATCCTCCTAGCAACCTTGTTAAGTAGATTTTCCAAGACAAATAATGGACCTTGGTGGATGGTGTATTCCTTTATACTCCTCCAAGGGTTTTGAATATTAACAACCATGAAAGAAGAAAAAATACTACCAACATGCAGAAAATTCCTTACCAATTCCACTAGATAGCAAGACAAAACCCTCTTTTACCAAGCATCTTCCATCACAAAGAAAAGAAAAGCATCCAAGAGAGATAACACACCACTTCTTCCACAAGAGACAAGTACTAGCATCCAAATAGAGAGAGAGAGAGAGAGAGAGAGAGAGAGAGAGAGAGAGAGAGAGAGAGAGAGAGATGCGATTTTCCCAAGAGGCGCGAAAATTTCAGCCAAAACATATGTACTTCTCAAGTGTTATGATATAATAAAATGAAATGGTCATGACCTTTATTTATACAAGGTCTAAGAAACAAATTTTTCCATATGCTTTAGGTTAAACCACAAATTAGGGAGGTTGACCTCCTAATTTTCCCCTTTACAAATCAAAATTTAAATTTACAATTAAAAGAATCCCTAAATGATGAAGTCATGCCCTATAAGGGTGATGTTTTGACAATTAGAGCAATTCGTTGGGTTGCTTGAGGAATTCGTTGGGCCTCCAAAGGCATAATCTCCATGGTGCAAGGGACTTCCTCCATCAATAATGACAAATCGTCATCAAGTCACCAACACCATATAACCCTAGCCCCAAAATGAGACGTCATGCCCTAGAAAGTGATGTTTTGAGCCTCCAAGGTCAAACATTGGGCAAGAGGGGGATAGTTATCCTTCTCCGGGATGTCCTCTCATGCCTCCAAAGGCAACACTCATAATCTAAATTACCCCAAGGCATGGGGTATGACATCCACTCTATGGGCTTCGTGCCCCAAAGAAGGCCCAAGCAAGGCTTGTTCCTTCACAAATTTCCACCAAGCAAGTTCCTACAAAGACAAGTAAATGTGTCCTCCAAGGGTCTCAAGTCAAACATATCATGCCAAGTAAAATCACATTTATTACAAGATCCATCTAAACATTTTCATCAAATATACCTTTTCAAATTAAACAAATTCTCAAAGACCCTATGCAATTTTCCAAATTTAGGTATGGGAGAGGTGTCATGATGCCCTATTAGGTGAACCAATTCCACAAGCAGGGAAGGTTTCCAAGGAAAATCCTTTCCAAGTCACGTAGTGGGTATGCGGTGCATGGGGTTATACTTCTAGGTATGATGTTTCATTACATACAAGGGCTCATATTGTCTCATTTATGGGTGTCTTTGTAAAGGGTGTGCTTGCCCTTGTCCATGATGCATGATCTTTCCAATCCCCTTTGCCATTAATTTATTAGAGTATTTCCAAGTTGAAGCTAAAGTGGGACTTCTACCTAAGCATGAAAAACATTGCCCACATTAACTCTACCTTGATCATACTTGACGATGCTTCCCCAAGTTGAAGATGATATGTGGGACTTCTACCTAAGCATGAAATATATTTCCCACACATGTTCTACCTTGGTTGGCATGTCCAATTAGTTATTTATCTTACGGGTCCCTCAAATTTTACGAGAAACATTTAATTGTTCTTAGGATCCCTGGGTGAGCATCTGGAAGGTTTTATGATTGGATTTTATCTCTTTCCAGCTACAAGCCTCTGTGCCTTCAGCCCCTTCTTCCCATGAAATGAGGTACATGCCCTTCTTGGGTCAATAAGCCAGATGACCTAAAAGATGGGGATATGAAAGAGAATAAGTAATGGAAAATGGTAAGTATGGGTGGGAATGGTAAGATAAACCTTCAAGGAAAACCCCTATCTACAACCTTTTCCCCAAGGGTGGTCACTTACTAGGAAATCATGAAACTCACCAAGGTGAAATAAGGAAAAAATCATAATTTCCAAGAAAAACGTTCCATAATCAAGATAATTTTTAATGCAACATATTCAAATGCCCCAAGTATTAAAGTGACACTTATCACAATACTTGACCTGTACCTCATGGAGCAATATCCATCATCCTTCGAAAACAAGATGGTGTGGTGAATGCCATCATGATGAATGGAGAAGTATGGTGGTGAAGTGGGTCTCCATTTGTGTAAGTGGACACTATCAGTCAATCCATCTCTCGGTACTCCATGTCTGCAACCCGAGGGTCTGGAGACATCACCTCCTTAATTATCTTAGGAATGGGGGATAACACCTGGCTCCTACTTGGGGACATGTACTCGCCGCAGAGAGCATGAGAACTTCAACATCTCCTGGTATGACCTGTGCCTACACACACATAAATGACAAACTGTAAAATCCAAGGTGACTCACTCACCCTTTGTTCATATGATAAAAATCCAAGATTTCAAAATTGACAACTAATCTTAAAAATAATTTTTTTCTCTTTTTCATATAATATGATAAAATCAAATGATGTAAAACAACTATGCAATAATGCAAGTAGAGCAAAATAAAAAATGAGATATGACATGAAAACATAAGTAAATGCAAATGAACTATCATGAACACGCAAATGCAAGGGAAGTCAAATGACCTACCTACTTACATGGGCCCTGGGCCTTAAAGAAGTCAGGTTCCTTGAACATAGGGTCGTAGAAGATACCCATTAATTGGTAATGACATATTTCTCCCATCTATGGAAAACAAGTAGTACTTTCCCTTTTTGTACTTCTTCTTGACGACATAAAGACCAAGCCATAAGACATCATTTATTTGATCATACTTAGGCTCTCCTTTCTTCTTATCCGCCATAAGTGCAAGGATCCCTTCACTAAAGTTAATATAAGGTATGTTTTCAATGTAAGGCTATGGAGGTGGTTTTTCCTTGACCATATTTTTGATAGCTTCTTCACACTCTTTATCTCTTTTATCTTCTTCTTTCTTCAATATCTTGCTGGATGTTGATTCCTTTCCTTGGAATTTTGCAAGCTTTTCCTTGTATTCATCTGTCCTCAGAAGCAACGTGTCTATGCAGTCTTCCTGCATAAAAGGAAATTCTTGTGGGTCATACTCAATGGTCTATGGATGCACATTGAACTCGCAATCACTGTTATAATCGGGGTGGTTCAAGTCCATCACATGTTTTTTGACTACTTGTCGGATATATAAGACCTGAAAAGTTCCATCTCCCATGGGAATGTGCACATGGGTGAGATACATGCTGAGAAAACCTCCCAAGGAAGCAACCCAACTCCTGGATAAAAACATACCCCAATCATTTGAAACATCAATCACCAGTATGTTCATTATGAGGTTAATATGAGGGAAATCATGTAGATATACTTCTACATCTTCTATAAGACCATACCCTTTCACCTTCTTTGATTCAATGATGCATACATTGCCATATGGGCGGGTTGTCTTCAAACCAATTTGTTCCATGACCTTTAAAGACATCACATTCATCGAAGCCCCAAAATCCAACATGCAATTGTTCAATCAGAGACCATTCACCCCCAATGAAAGATAGAAATGAGGGTTTTCATCTCTTTACCACCCATGATACAGGGTTTTCAAAATCATGGGAGGATATTCTCCTTCATCGAGTACCTTCAATTCCTTCAAAACTTCTCTTCTCATAGATGGGATCTTGCACATCTCAACTAAAGGTAGTGACATATTAATCTTACCCATCACGACTGACACTTCTATATTCAACTGAATTTATTTATTGGCTGGTGCAAGCTTTGGGAGCAGGTTGTGCATTGATGGTGGAGGAGGCAAAGACACTTCCTTTACAGGATGAGGTGGATCCTATTTTTCTTGCATTGGAGGAACTGGTGTTGGTGGTGGAGGAACTGGAACTCTATTCCTTCATGCATATGTGAGAATTTCTTTCTTCCTCAGCTGGTTTTCAATATTCTTATCCAGTTGATTTAGTGCTCCGAGTCATCCCTTCCTGGCACCTCTTTTTCTAACCTCTTCAAGTTGTTGTTGTGTAATGTCTATATACTCATTTTCTTGACAAGCAAAGATGGTGCCAATGAAATTCATCTGATTCAAAGAACCTGTACACTCCTCCTTTGTTCATCTTGGACATTCTCCTTCTGAGTGTGCTTCATTACAAGACAAACACCACTAAATTCCTTCTGTACTGACCATTCCAACCGGATTTAAAGTATCAATAGCCTTTGTCTCCTATTGAGGCATTGTTTTCCAACCCAGGTTTGGCTGTCTGAAAACCCATGGCTTTGGAGCAAACTGATTTCTTTCCAATGTTGTCAAACTATTCATAATCTGATTCCAGCTCTAGACAAACTGAGTATTCATCTGATCAAATTTTGAAACCAAGAGAGTAATCAGATCTGGTGCAAAATTGGCCAAGGTATTTTTCTTTGCCTCAACCTCGGCTCGAGGAAACTGAAAAGGATCAATCCTTGAGCTAAGAATATTTTCCTCGATTTGAGTACTACACTCCTTGGTTTTTTCCAAAGTATCTGGTGCTTTATTCACGAGGAGGAAAGAAAATTTTCCTTCAAAATCATTCATGTAGAGGACACAAATGACTATTGCTGGCATACATAAGTCAATAGGGATCTAAACATACAGTTTTTCAAATTTGATGTAAAACTCTTTCACTGTTTCATTTTCCTTTTTCTTGATTTGATTAAATTGTGCTAATAGCATCACACTATCCTTCTTTGTTTAACATCTTCTCTTGAGCAACTTAGCAAAATAATCATAGGATGCCAAATGATTATCAGGTAGTCCTCTGAACTACCTATGGGCATCTTCAGTAAGAGACATGGCTAAAAGCCTCATTACAACATCTTCATGTTCTATTCCTGCATACAATAGTTCCACAACCACTACATATAGGTGATCCTTTAACGTAATCACATTGTTTCCGACAAACTTTGGCAACCACTTATGAATTTCCTTGGGCATGGTGTTGGGATACCCGACTATAGAAACTGAGTTCAATGATTTGAAAAGGTTACTTGTCCAAGTGTGGGCCATTGTGTTGAGGGGAAGACAACCTTAAAATAAGGTTTTGACAACGGGGGAATTATGAGGGGGCATTCTTTGGTAAACCTTAGAAGGCTTGAATCTTTCAGGGGAAGGGATGGTGGGTTCTTGGATGATGGAGTAGCCAAATGAGATATAGGGAAGGCTCATCAATAATTGAAAGGGAAATTCCCTCAAATGAACTCTCCAGGAAATCTAGGGGTAAAGGATCTGGGATCAAATCTTTCCAAAGTGTCGTTAGGGCTCGAAAGAGGATTCAAAATCTTCCCCGGCAACGACACCAAAATGTTATCACACAAATTGTAGGTTGAGAAAATCCCGACATAAACCACAAGAGTGTGACAAATATGGGAGTACCTACCCACTATCACCCTTGATAGACACACCTGTCACACACCCACTACGACAACTAAGATGTTTTTTTTTTTTCTTAACGTCTTTTCTTCGAGGAACAGAATCCCCGAATTACTATGGGGCCTAGCGCAGACCTTCCCTTCCCTTATCCTCCCCCATGTGATTGTTGGCTATGACCATAGGCCTTACCAAAAAGGTGCTTCCGACTTTCGCGATTCGGGGAATCGCGATGCAAGTGTTCCCCTGTTCTCTGTCTTTCGAAATGCCGAAACCCGAAAGGGTCTAACAGATCCTTAGCTCCTCCCTTGGGTCGCTTTTCATATGACCGGTCCTATGGCCTGGTGCTGGTCCTCTAACTGCTTTCGGGGTTTTGCGATTCGGGAAATCACGATGCAAAGCGTTCCTCCTTTCCCTTTCGAATCCCCGGAACCCGAAAGCCCAGTATCATCCAGATCTATGGTCCAGATTGTCGACTTGATCAACGGCCCAGATTAAATCTCGACGTTCTACCTTTCGGGATTTTGGCGGGGTCTTCACTCCTATTTCCTCGATCTTCAGAACCCTAGCGGCATTAGATCTTCGCCACACGTCCCTACAAATGGACGGTCCAGATTCTTTTGGGACTCCTCCTTCCTACCACAAGACCCTATCCGGTCACCTATGGCTCATCCACAGAGCACGTCGGGATTTCGTGTA
Source organism: Picea engelmannii (assembly GCA_009831015.1). Taxonomy (NCBI): domain Eukaryota; kingdom Viridiplantae; phylum Streptophyta; class Pinopsida; order Pinales; family Pinaceae; genus Picea; species Picea engelmannii. The sequence continues at coordinate 34,198 of ML837836.1, read as the reverse complement.
TCGGGATTTCGCGACTGGCGAATACGAGGGAACTTGCCCTTGGGTTTCCCGGGTGCCGAAACGCCGAAAACCCATTCACACTAAAACTGATTCAGGGTTTCGTATATCGGGATTTCACGACTGGCGAATATGAGGGAACTTACCCGTGGGTTTCTCGGGTGTTGAAACGCCGAAACCCATTCCCGCTTAAGCCGATTCGGGATTTCGCATACCGAGATTTCACGACTGGTGAATACGAGGGAACTTGCCCTTGGGTTTCCCGGGTGCCGAAACGTCGAAACCCATCCCCGCTTAAGCCGATTCAGAATTTAGCATACCGAGATTTCGCGACTGGCGAATATGAGGGGACTTGCCCTTGGGTTTCCCGGGTGCCGAAACACCGAAACCCATTTCCGCTTAAGTCGATTCGGGATTTCGCATACCGAGATTTCGCGACTGGCGAATACGAGGGGACTTTCCCTTAGGTTTCCCGAGTGCCGAAACAACGAAAACCTGAGGGAACCACTCTCTCTTGGACAAGGTTTCCAGACTTAGATCACAAAATCCTTCAATGGGTTCTTGGGTAATTATCCCCAGGCTTGGTGACCTGACTGAAAGGCCTTCCTAAATTACCGAGCTATGAACTCTGTGACAGGGGTGAAGTAAACTCGTATGTTTACTAAAACGGTAGTCCTTTCAAAGAACTCACTCCAGCTATGGAATGCGAGGGAACTTACCGGAAGGAGGTGCCTTTGGGAAATCAAAGAAGGGAATAGCGTGAGTCAAGTAAGTGGGACAAATCTCAAGGGAACAGACTCGTAATTTGAACTTATTCATTCTATACATAAACCAATTATGGTCATATAAGTATAAGCATGCATCCATTATTTTTGATCAAAACACCAGGCAAACACTTCTATACAGAAATCATTTATGAGTGTACAAACATGAGCATGCGTCCATTATATTCAATTCAAGATACGAGATATAAACACTTATCAGAAAAAACACCAGGTGTGACGTGACTGCTGAGAGGGGTGCTCATTTCCACCCAACCTTAGACTCAGTGACTCCAAACGGATTTACCACTAGCCACCCCCGAGCTAGACCACGATGCTCGAGATTCAGTCTCCTACTTCCGGCTCAACGAAAGTCAAGGACAAAGGTTACTCTCCTTATCCTCTGTTCATAACTCCCTGTATTTCTCGAGTTTCTCTCGGTTCTCCTCTGCGATCTCTGTCATGCGTGCTCTTCCCTCTTTTTCTTTCTCCTACCACACTTCCTCTCTTGTCTTTTCTCTGCAAGATTGCATGTGGCACGAATTTCCCCGTCTACGGTCAGGTCTGGGGGCTGTTACGGATGGGCGGTTCACCCCCATCCCCTCATTAAGTCTTGAGGAGCCTCCCCACCTACCTATTTGATGAGAAATCCATTCCAGGGTGAGAGAGCTGCTTTGATCTTTGAGCAAGTAAAAACTAGTATGGTACTGGCCCGGTGGAAGTTAGAGAAACCATTCCAGGTCCCTTCCACCACCTCTCATTAGCCATCATGGTATCTTTTAGCACATCCCCCTCCCAACAGTTATGCAACACATAATCATAACATAATTTACATTCATCGACCTTCTATACAAAGGTCCGTCAAATCAAACATTCATATATTTTGTGTTTGCCATAGTTCTTGGCCATTATAGTTATTTTTACAGACTGGGGGAAACAGGGTTTTACAATTCCCTCCCCCTTAAAGGAACATCGTCCTCGATGTTCTATCTATCAATATGACGTGTATGTACAGAAGTAAACAAAATTGGATATGTCCGTTTCATGGCATCTTCCATTTCCCAGGTAGCCTCATCTAGGCCAAAATGTTTCCACTGCACCTTGACCTGTGCAATGGTTCGGTTCCTGAGTGGGGTTTCCTTTATGTCCAATATGCATTGAGGTTCTGGCAGGAATTCTCCCTCTGGTTCCACCTGGATCACAGACCAGTCAATTATATGATTAGAATCGTGTACATATTTCTTCAATAATGAATCATGGAAAACATTATGTGCTTTTACTGTGGGAGGAAGTGCTAGCCTATAGGCTACATGTCCCACTCTATCTAGAACTTCAAAGGGTCCGCAATACCGAGGTGCCAACTTGGCACAAGCTTCCATCCTCAGGGAACTCTTCCTGGGCCTAACTCTGAGATATACATGGTCTCCCGTCTTGAATTCTCTTGGAGTTCTCTTTCGGTTGGCGTAACTTTTTTGTCTGTTCTGAGCGACCTTCATATTCTGTTTTATCTGAATCACTTGTTGTTCCATTTCTTTCAGCATGTCGGGTCCAATAGCAATTCTGTTTATAGTATTACTCCAATTGACTGGAGTGTTGCATGGTCTACCATAGAGGACTTCAAAAGGACTCGTCTTTAGGGATTCTTGGTAGCCATTGTTGTAGGCAAATTCCACTAGTGGCAGGTAATCTTCCCACTTCTTGGGTTGATGCATTACATGCATTCTTAGCATGTCTTCCAATATTTGGTTCACTCTTTCCATCTGTCCATCGGTTTGAGGATGATAGGCTGTGCTAAACAGTAATTTGGTGTCCAGACCAACCATCAAGGATTTCCAAAAGTTGGAAGTAAATTTCATGTCTCTGTCAGTCACGATCTCTTTAGGCATACCATGTAGTCTGAATATCTCCTTCATGAATATGCTGGCGATATCTATTGCCTTGCAAGTTGATTTGATGGGGATAAAATGGGTGGACTTGCTCAATTTATCCACCACTACCATGATGGCTTCATTCTGTTTGGTTGATGTTGGTAATCCAGTGATGAAGTCCATGGAAATGGTTTCCCACTTCCATTTCGGGATTGGTAGAGGTTGTAATAATCATGCTGGGTGCCAGTGTTCTGCTTTAACCTGTTGGCACTAGCTAAATAGTTAGCTATGTATTTCTTTAACCTAGGCCAATAGAACTGTTTCCTAGTGGCCGTGATCATCTTCTGATATCCCGGGTGACCAACATATGGTCTTTTATGCAGTTCATCCATTATGAACCTCTTCAAGTTATCACAATATGGAATATACAATCTGTTTCTGTAAGTTAGCAGACCTCCATCTACCATCTGGTATCCTTCATACTTTCCTCCTGTGGGTTCTTGCTCTAGGTACGAGGTCACGGTCTGGAAGAATGTGTCTGTTTCTTGTGCATTCCTGACTCTTTCTTTGACATTCGTCTCGCAGGTGCTCACTGCTTCCAAGTGAATTGTTTTCATACTTCTACTAAGGGCATCGACCACCTTATTTTCCTTTCATTTAACATGTTTGATTTCAAAATCAAACTCACTAAGGAGGGCCATCCACCTAGATTGTCTGGCATTGAGCTTTGGTTGGTCAAAAAGATATCGAAATCCACAGTGGTTTGTCATAAGTATGAATTTCCTTCCCAGGAGGTAATGTCTCCACATTTTTAAGGCGTGCACTATGGCGGCCAACTCTAGATCATGGGTCACATAGTTGACTTCATGCTCATTTAATTTTCTGGATTCATAGCAGACTACACTTCCTCCTTGCATAAGGACTCCTCCGAGCCCTTCCTTATAGGCATCTGTGCACACGAGGAAGTCTTTTTCGGGATCAACTATCTTCAACACGGGTGCATGGGTCAGAAGGTGTTTCGGGGATTGAAATGTTTCTTCACATTCTTGTGTACACGTGAATTTAGCTCCCTTCTTCTGGAGGGCAGTGATTGGACAACCAATCTTGGAGAATCCTTTTATAAATCTCCTATAGTATCCTGCTAAGCCCATGAAGGATCTGATATCCGAAACGTCCTTTGGGGTAGGCCATTCCATGATAGACCTGTTCTTGTCAGGATCTACTGCTACTCCCTCTTCAGATATGACATGGCCCAAGTAATGTATTCGCTTCTGGAAAAAGTCACACTTGCTAAATTTGGCATAGAGCTGATGTTCTCTTAGTACTTGAAGTACAAGTCTAAGATGTTCCTCATGTTCCTCTCTATTCTTGGAGTAAATTAATATATCGTCAATAAAAACCAGTACAAATTTGTCTAGCAATTTACTGAGCACATTGTTCATCAAGCACATAAAAGTGGCAGGGGCATTGGTCAATCCAAATGGTACTACTACAAACTCATAGTGACCATATCTCATCCTGAAGACAGTTTTGTGGATGTCTTCACCCTTGATTCAGACTTGATGGTATCCATATCTCAAGTCAATCTTTGAGAAGATGGAAGCACCTCCCAATTGATCGAACAGGTCATCGATATGGGGTAAGGGGTTCTTGCTATTTATGGTTACCTTATTGAGTTGTCTATAATCTATGCATAGTCGGAGGGTACCATCTTTCTTTTTCACAAACAAGATTGGTGCTCCCCATGGAGACACGCTGGGCCGGATATAGCCTTTGTCTATCATTTCCTTTAGTTGTAATTTAAGCTCAACTAGCTCGGGTGTGCTCATCCTGTAGGGTGTCCTAGACACTGGCACCGCTCCTGGTGCAAGTTCTATCGAGAAGTCAATGTCCCTTCTCGGAGGTAAACCCGATACCTCTTCCAGAAATACATCCCTATATTCTCTTAGTGTGGGGTGGTCTTCGAGGCTTGGTTTGTCATCTTCAACTGATTCCAATACCTGTATCGCATATAGTGGACATCCCTTTATGCAATACTTTCTCATTTGAAGGGCTGATATTCATCTCACTGAGACGGGTTTTTGGATCCCTTGAAGGGTTATCCTTTTTCCTTCTTCACTTACACATTCTAAGGTTTTATGGTAATAGTCTAGTTTGGCTTTATATGTGGCTAGCCAGTCCATACCAATCAACAGGTCATACAATCCTAGGGGTAATACGTTAAGGGTTGCTTGGGTGGGGAATTCACCCATAGTGAATTGGAAAGATGGTATGACCTCCATTACCTTTCTTTTGGTGCCGGTGGCTAACTATACCAACCATGTCTTGGCATGTTTATGTGGCTGTAATTTACACTTATCAACAACCTTAGGGGCTATATAACTCAAATTTGAACTAGGGTCAATTAGAATAGACACTAGATGGTTGGTGATCATACCTTCCATCTCCACCACTGAAGCTTGGTGGTCAACTTGTTTATTATCCAAGGCTGCATAAATTTGCAGCACACTCCTGGCCACACCATTGACGGTGGTAGCTTCTTGAACGTTGTAAATTCTCCAACTGTTCTGTTATCAGTGCGGGCAATCCCTTAGTAGATGTTCTTCTCCACAACCCCAACATTTCAAGGGTTCTTTCTTCAGGTTATCAATCTTTCCTGGGGTAGATCCAAAAGGTTTATTCCTGCTCTGGGAGGGGAAATTCTACTAGTGTACACTTCGGGTTGGGAAGCTCATCCTTGAGTCCTTTTTATAGTTTTTAAATCTTGGGGATTTAAACCCCTTTTTTTGGAATCCCGAACTACTCTTCTGCTTCCAGCCTTGACGAGGTTCTGTCCGATGCCCAAGATGTTCATAACAATATCTTTCCTTTCAGATAGTATCTTCTAGGGTCTTTGGCTCATCGAACTCAATCCTGTTTTGATAGTCCTTAGGTAGTCCACTGATGAATCGTTGACCTTTGCCTTTTCTGCTTTGATATAGGGTATGTACCTCATCAATTCGAGGAATCTGCTAACATATTCCTCTATGGTGCGTTGCCCAACTTGAGTTCGTACAATTCTTTAGTCTTTTCATCGAAATACTTTTCCGACAGATACTTCTTCCTGAAGTATTTCTCAAACCGTTCCCAAGATAGGTCTTCTTCGTGAATCTCTTTTACGTTCTTAAGGTCTTCCCACCAAATGGAAGTCTTCCCATTCAGGTTGAAAGTGGCTACTCGGGCCTTCAAATTTTCCAAGAAGTCATGGACTTTGAAATACTTCTTTAGTCCAAGTAGCCAGGCCTCCACTTCCTCTCCCTTCTTTATTTCACCATCAAAAGAGGGTGGTTTGGCCTTCTTGAATTCTTCGAGATTATGATTTTTGGAATGATTTCACTTCTTCCATTTTCTTCGGGAATAAGAACTAGTTCTACTACTAGAAGATCCCTCCGAGTCGCTAGTTTCCTTTCCATAGGAATCGTCTGACGCTTGTCCCTTATCTCTGGGGTGAACATTTCTCGAGGTGCTCCTCTTAGTGTGACCACTTAAAGGACCACGTTTCCGTATCCCAGGTGGGCTTCGACTTCTCTTTGTCTGTCGTTGGTCTGCGTGACTGGTGTCAGGTCCATGCTGCAATTGTCTTTGTATGTTGGATAAGATCTGCAACAAGACTGCATTAATTTCCATTTGCTTCTCTTGCTCTTTTATCAACCTCTCGTTGTCCGCCTTGCAGCTCTGTAGTTCGACCATGAGGCTTCTCACAGTCTCAACTAGATCTGGAGGGGTCTCTACCGCTCTCCTTTCATCAGACTCTTCGTCTCTATTGTGGGAGCCATCCCCCACTTCGTGGTGCATCACCATTCTATGCGTCTGCAGTTTCCCGCGGTTGATCGTCCACTTATTGTGCAGGAAAAACACTTGTTGTTAGTCAACATTATATTCATTCACAATTAGCGCATAATT
>ML837836.1:0-22857 GCA_009831015.1 Picea engelmannii | reverse complement strand
ATATTGATGAGTCATAGTTGATGAGTAGTTGACACATGATTGGTACATACTTGGTACATGGTTGGATGCACTTGTTTATGGTACAGGTTGATTACAGGTTGGTGCATGGTTGATGCACCTGTTTATGGTACAGGTTGATTACATGTTGAGGTACAGGTTGATGTATGGTTCAGATTTATTGGTATAGGTTTACAATGGTATATCTCATAGTGATAGTTTGACAGTGGTTTGATCATTCTACTTCTACTTCAAGGGTGGGCAGTACGGGGCAAGGACAGGTGGTTGTAGTCAGAGAACATTGGGGGTTTTAGCCTCCTTCTAGTTGTAGCTAGAGAATTGGGGAGTTGGAGCTTCCCTCAGGTTGTAGTCTGAGAAACTAGGGGGTTGGAGCCTCCTTCCAGTTGCAGCTGGAAAACAAAGGAAGTTGGTGCTTCCAATGAATGTAATTCTTCAAGACATATAAGAAAAAGCATTCCGTGGTTTTCTCCCGATTTGGGTTTTCACATAAAACACTGGTGTACTGTGTATGTGTGTGATTTTTTATTTCTTACTGCTCATTATTGGATAATAATTCTACATTGATATAACATTTGAAGACAAATGATTATAATTACGCTATTACTGATTCACCCCCCCTCTCGGTAATCCAATAGAATTACCCCAATACTTAGACACAAGTTTTGATGTTGAAAGAGGGTTGGAAAATGATGTTATCAACAATATATTAGGGCATCCTTGTGGCTGTAGAAATTTTTTTCTACAACAACGAGTTGTGGCCTTTTAAAGTCACAAGAAAAGTACTTGAATGAAAGCCCTTGACAAGAAGAATAATTAGCACTATTTACTTGCAATTTTCAGCGGTAGAAAAAGTGACAAAGATGATTAAAGAGAGATTTGTTGTAGTCCTATTGGTTGTAGCTTTGAGTTATAAAAAAAATATGAATCACTTGGATAATATAGACGCCCTAGTGGCTCAAGCAAACATATAGCACATAAAATTGATTCCAGCTTGAACAAATGCAATATTTCAACAATTCATGTATTTCAATGCAATTATTTTATTTCTCCAATGCAAATTATACTAGTGCCTTTATCAATTGGGTTATGGAGTCTCTTTATGTAAGAGCTTGTTGTGTTACCTCCCTAGGGGTGTAATCCTTTTTACTCTCTAAGGAAAACAAGCTAGCAAGGTAAATCTATGAGGGTGTAAGCCCTATTACTCCTCCTAACAACCTTGTTAAGTAGCTTTTCCAAAACAAATAATGGACCTTGGTGGGGGGTGTATTCCTTTATACTCCTCCAAGGGTTTTGAACATTAACAACGATGAAAGAAGAAAAAATACTAGCAATATGCAGAAAATTCCTTACCAATTCCATTAGATAGCAAGACAAAACCCTCTTTTACCAAGCATCTTCCATCACAAAGCAAAGAAAAGCATCCAAGAGAGATAGCACACCACTTATTCCACAAGAGACANCCAGAGAGAGAGAGAGAGAGAGAGAGAGAGAGAGAGAGAGAGAGAGAGAGAGAGAGAGAGATGGATTTTCCCAAGAGGGGGGAAAATTTCAGCCAAAACATATGTAATTCTCAAGTGTTATGATATGATAAAATGGAAATGTCATGACCTTTATTTATACAAGGTATAAAAAACCAATTTATCCACATAATTTAGGGTAAAACAAAAATTAGTGAGGCCGACCTCCTAATTTTCCCCTTTACAAATCAAAATTTAAATTTACAATTAAAAGAAGCCCTAAATGATGATGTCATGCCCTCTAGGGGTGACGTTTTGACAATAAGAGAAAGTCATTGGGCCTCCAAAGGCCTAATATCCATGGTGCAAGGGTCTTCCTCCATCAATAATGCCAAATCGTCATCAACTCACCAACACCATCAAAACCTAGCCCCCAAATGAGACGTCATGCCCTAGAAAGTGACGTTTTGAGCCTCCAAGGTCAAACATTGGGTAAGAGGGGGCTAGGTATCCTTCTCCAGGATGTCCTCTCATGCCTCCAAAGGAAACAATCATCATATAAATTGCCCCAAGGTGTGGGGTATGACATCCACTCTATGGGATTCATGCCCCAAAGAAGGCCCAAGTTAGGCTTGTTCCTTCATAAATGTCCACTAAGCAAGGTCCTGCAAAGACTAGTAAATGTGCCCTCCAAGGGTCTCAACCCAAATATATCATGCCAAGTAAAATCACATTTAATATAAGAGCCATCTAAATATGTGCATCAAATCTACCTTTTCAAATTAAAAAAATGCTCAAAGACCCTATGTAGTTTTCCAAATTTAGGTATGAGAGGGGTGTCATGATGCCCTATTGGATGAACCAATTCCTCAAGTAGGGGAGGTTTCCACAGACAAACCTTTCCAAGTCATGTAGTAGGTATAAGGTGGATGGGGTTAGACTTATAGGTATGGGGTTTCATGACATACAAGGGCTTGTATTGTCTCATTTATGGGTGCCTTTTGGAGAGGGTGGGATGCCCTTCATCTGCAATGCATGATTTTTACAAGCCCCTTTGCCATTAATTTATTAGAGTATTTCCAAGTTGAAGCTAAAGTGGGAATTCTACCTAAGCATGAAAACAAATTCCCACATTAACTCTACCTTGGTTATACTTGACCATGCTTCCCAAGTTGAAGACGATATGTGGGACTTCTACCTAAACATGAAAAAACATTGCCCACACACGTTGTACCTTGGCATGTTCAATTGGTTATTTATTTTATTGGTCCCTGAAATTTTGTGAGAAATATTTCATTGTTCTTGGGATCCCCAGGTGAGCATTTGGAAGGTTTTATGATTGGATTTTATCTTTTCCTAGCTACAAGCCTTTGGGCCTTCAACCCCTTCTTCCCATGAAATGAGGTACATGCCCTTCCTGGGTAAATAACCCTGATGACCTAAAATATGGGGATACGAAAGAGAAGAAGTAATGGAAAATGGTAAGTATGAGTGGGAACGATACGATAACCCTTCAAGGAAAACCCCTGGTTACAACCCTTTCCCCCAGGGTGGCCACTTACTAGGAAATCATGACACTCACCAAGGTGAAATAAGGAAAAAGCATAATTTCCAAGAAAAAATGTACCATACTCAAGAGAAGTTTTAATGCAACATATTCAAATGCCCCAAGTATTAAAGTGACACTTACCACGATACTTGAATTTTACCTTATGGAGCAAGATCCACTATCCTATGGAAACAATATGGCATGGTGAATGCCATCATGACGGATGGAGAATTATGGTGGTGAGGTGGGGCTCCATCTGTGTAAGTGAATACTATCGGTCAATCCATCACTCAGTACTCCATGTCTGCAACTTGAGGGCCTTGATACATCATCGCCTTAGTTATCCCTAGGAATGGGGGATAACAAGCATCACATGTCACTTACAAGAAATTGAACCAGGGTGGGGAGGGTAACAACCATTCCTCTCAACCACTCAAGCTACATCCATTGGACAAATTTTGATGGGTTATATATAATATTAATAATAAACAATTATAAACATTGAACCATGTTTTCTTTGGAGGAATTTTAAAGTGTTAAATATGACAATATAAAACTTTAGACACAATCACAAAATCAAATTTATTAATGATTAGAAATTGTAATGTTTTTAAAAGTACAACCTACTGATTATAAATCATAATGTTTTTCCATGTACTACAGCCTTAGTCAGTATAAAGTTAGTATCATAATTATTACCTAATTAAACCGCCATCTGGGTTTAATGGTGATATTGATAATTTATTGATACAACCATTAGTAGGACTGAATTGTGTGATAATTCACACATGAAGAGTATCAACTTGTACTTTGGAAATCCAATGAAGGATTAAAACTTATATATACTTTCTCATTTGGATCATGATCCATTTAATGGTCATTTCGTTGAAATTTTGTAGTTGAAAGATATTCAGATATTGGGCGCTATGTATCATGATGATTACAACTGTCTAATGGCGATGAAAGACTCAAATTACCAGAGAAATGAGAATAATTCAAAGACTAGGAATACTTCTCCAGCTACTGCTAGCGTTACAAATTCTGCAGTTGTTGTTCCTGCAACATCGGTTTTTTCAAAAAGGATCGTAGATACATTTCCTAAAGTTCCTACTCATTCAATTAAGAGTGCTCCTGAAGCAATGGATAATTTTTTTAAAGCTCATGCAAGGAATGAACGACCCATAGTGAAGTTTCAGCTCATGGTTGAGAACAAGATGAACATAATTATGAATGATTATTGGGGATTAAACATGATCTTCATGTTCTAAAATGTCCCAAATGCCAAGCTGAGGATAATAATGGAGTTGGCGGAATTAATTCATCTACTTCTAGGCATAATGTGTAAACATGTTGAACCTGCACATAATAGATCTAGCTAAACAATAATACACACATTTGCAGAGAAAATTTGAGAAAGAAGAAGAAGGAGAGAAAGCATGAAAGAATTCTCATTAACCGTTATGAATAATGAATAATTTACACATGATATACTCTGTATAACTCAATGAGTATGCATTGGAGGATAACCAATGTGCCATAGTGGTGGTCTAGAGTGATCTGGACACACACCAGCAGTTACGGGAGTGAACTACCACCTAGTCTAGTCTCTCAGGTAGTTACAAGAGTGAACTGCCACCTAGTTGAGTTAACTAATCACTAGTCTTTAGTTAACTGACTGAACAGAGAGTAGTGAGGAGTTAAATCAGGGAATCATGGGTAATATGCCAGTTTGGTGATGATCCCAAGGAAAGGTAGAATTAGCATGGTGATGATCCCAATGTTTCATGGTGGTAAAACCAATGCAACATCTAAACTCAACTCAACTAATCAAACTGAAGTGTCAACTGAAAGAGAATATTCTCTAGGTGGAATATTCTCCCCTAAAATATAGGAGAATGGATAATGAATAATTATGACTAATAAACAAGGAAAAACCTTAGGAAAAATAAATCCTAGGTGTGTGTGAAGTAACTCTAACACCCCCACTGAACATCACTATGGTGAAAATAAATAATGGGTCCCAGCGAGGAGGCCATGTTAGGTACCCAAATACAAAAGATACACTAAAAATAAAGTGAGGAAAGAGGGAAAAACTCATGGGAAACCCCCCCTCCCAAGGTACAATGTATGTAAAAAGAAGAACTACAGTTGCTAGGCAACTGTGTCCTTCACTCCAAGATGACTTCGCAGAGAATAGAACTTCTTCTTACTGAAGGTCTTGGTGAAGATGTTTGTCGTCTGTTCTGCTGAAGGATAGACCTGTAAGTCGATGACCCTCTCGTGTACTAAGTCCCAGATGTAGTGCATGTGTATCTCTATGTGTTTTGTCTGTTGCCTCTGAACTGGATCTCTGCTGAACTTCAAAGTGCTTTGGTTGTCACACTAGTTGACGATCGACCGATGAAATTGAATTCCCAAATCAGTGAGAAAATGTTGTAGCCACATAGCCTAAATGGTTATGTTAACTACCCCTTTGTACTCTGCCTCAGCTGAAGATAGAGCAATGACAACTTGGTTCTTGCTCGATCAACAGATAGGCCTGGAACCGAGACTAAGTGAGTAACCAGATGTGGACTTGCGATCAATGCTATCACCAACCCAGTCGCAATCAGTAAACCCGATGAGATATGATGTAGAGTCTGCTGCATAATGAATCCCAAAGGTGATGGTGCCATGTACGTATCAAAGGATAGACTTTGCAGCTTTCCAATGTAGCTTATGTAGCTCCTGCATGAACCTAGAAACTGCGCAAACTGCATATGAGAGGTCTGGTCTAAAGTGTGTGAGATACAAAAAGCTCCCCACTATCTTTCTGTACAGTGTGTTGTCAACCAGTGGACTCTCACCGCCATCCTCAAGTTTGACTCCTGATAGGAAGGGAGTCAGAGCATACTTGCAGTCTGTCATGTGAAATCTCTAAGGAGATATTGTGCATACTTGGCCTAAGACAGTTTGATGCCTAATGCATCCTGACTGATCTCGAGTCCAAGGAAGAAGTGTAGCGGACCCATGTCCGTCATCAAAAACCTATCATGTAGAATCCTCTTGACTGCAACAATCACTGAAGTCGAGCACCCGGTGATCGGAAAATCATCGACATACAAAACTAAAAGTAGAAGTGAATCAGTCATCCTGAGCATGTAGACATTCAGGTCTGATTTAAAACGTACAAAGTTCTGTGACAACAAGTAGGAATCCATCTTGGCATACCATGCCCTCGGAGCCTGCTTGAGGCCATAAAGTGACTTCTTCAGTCGACAAACCAAATATGAGTCCTGCATAAATCCCTAGGGCTGCTCCATGTATATCTCCTTAGAGAGATCGCCATGAAGAAATGAATTCTTCACGTCCATCTGATGGACTTCCCATCCCTTGGTTGCCGCAATGGCAAGTGCCAATCGTATGGAATCCATCTTCGCTACTGGAGCGAAGGTCTCATCATAGTCAATACCATGAACCTGCTGAAAGCCTTTGGCGACAAGCCTAGCTTTGTATTTTCTAATTTGTCCATTCGCTGTGCTCTTGGTCCTGTAGACCCATCTGCATCTGACAAGTTTCCTCCCAGAAGGAAGAGGAACAAGATCCCAAGTTTGGTTCTCGAGGAGGGAGTTGTACTCCTCCTACATGGCAGATTCTCAAATGGGATTTCCAACAACCTCGCCATAACACAGTGGATTTGAAGACTGAACTAAGAAAAGATGCCTGGAGGGAAATGGTTCAGTGACAGTGAGTGCAATAGGAGGCTCCTCAAAATCATATCGAGTCCTCCTAGCATCGGCTGGATCACCAACGAGATCCCCTACAGCCTGAAGAGTAGTCTGTGCCCACTTGGGTCTTTTCTCCGGCTCTGCAACTGCATCTAGATGCTTTGACTCTGCATTTGACTGTATTGACTCTGAATTTGAATCATTTGAGTCCTATGAATCAAAACTCTCATCTGAGGAAGAGTCAGCATGTGCATGCTCATCATCTCGGACAGGTGGAAGAATGAAGGTGTCTGCATGCGGTTGTTGAGGTGCATGTGAGACACTTTCCTCAAATTGGACACTTCACTCAATGATGAGACGGTCCGAGGAAAGATCAATAAGCCTGTATCCCTTCACACCTAAGATATCCAACAAAAATTCACTCAGTGCTCTTTGGATCAAGTGCCTTCCTCTTTTCAGAGGGAATCCAGGCCCATGCACGTGAACCAAAAATGCGAAAGTGGGTCACTTCCCATTTGAGGCAGCTCTAAGCCTCGTAGGGGGTCTTATCCTTGAAAGATCTATGGGGAGATCTATTTTGGATGTATGTTTCACAATTAAGTGCTTCAGCCCATAGTCTCTGTGATAATGAATTTGCATGCAACATGCAAGATGCCATCTCCTTTAGAGATCAGTGTTTTCACTCAACAACTCTTTTTTGCTGCGGAGTATAGGGAACTGTGTGTTGCAATTGAATCCTTGCCTCATGGAAAAGATTATGGATCTCATGATTTACATACTCTCCCCCATTATCAATTCAGAGGACTTTTATCTTCTTTCTGGATTGTGTCTCAACTAAGGCTATGAAATCTTTGAGGTGTTGAAATACCTCGGATTTTTTCCTGAGAAAGTAAATCCAAGTAAAACATGAGAAATCATCAACAAAAATGAGAACAAACCTCACTTTGCTGATGGATGAATGCAGAAAAGGACCCATAAAGTCGCTGTGGATCAGATCCAAAGGTGCGGAAACTCGCTAAGACTTTCCTTTGTCAAATTTTTCTTGAGGGTGTTTTCCGAGAACACATCCCTCACACACTCCCTTGGAGAAATGGATGTCTGGTAGACCATCAATTAATATTTTCTTGCTAAGATGTTTCATGTATGTGAAATTCAAATTTCCAAACCTTTCATACCATATCCTACTACTTTCATCAACATGAGTAAGCAGTAAAGCAGAATCAGGTTCAATGAATTCAGAAAATGTATACAATCTAGATTGATGATTTACCTCACTGGTAGCAAGTCTAGAGTTGGTTTTCATGTCATAGATGTCCATGGAATTTGGTGTGAATATGAATTTATTTCCGGTGCCAGAATTCATCATCTGATACACAAAGAGAAGGTTGACATAAATTTTGGGAACGTGCAACACATTCTCGAAGCTTCCGTTGGTGAGTTCAATCCTTCCTTTGTCGGTATTTTCGACAGAAGAGTTGTCCCCCATAAGAATAGGAGGACCTTTGCATGCATCCAAAGAATAATATACTGCTTTTGAGGCAGCCATGTGATGTGATGCTCCTGAATCAACGATCCAAGCATCGGGAGAGGATTTGATGGTAATCAAGGCATGGCTAGAATTTCCTTTCTTGGAATTCAGATCTTCTGGCTTCTTCTTCTTGGCATCCTCGGGGATACGATCTCCAATTTGTTTTGATGAATTATTTGAGACATCAGATCTATTTTTTTTTTTTTGCATGCAGATTCCGAATGGAATCCTTTGTGACAATACGTGCTTTTTTCTCCTTTTCTTCTCTTTTCTCCTTTGGATTCAGAGGCATCAGTGAAAGGTTTTGTGTACCCTTCCTTCTTCGGATGTGCATGAGATTTCCATTTATATTTATCTCTATATTTCTGATATTTGTGGCTTCCATCTTGCACAGTGAGTGCATGCGCCTTTGGGCCTTTGATTTTTCCTATGTGTATGAACTTGGTTTTCTCTTGTGTCAGGGATTCGATAAAATCCTCAGGAGAAGGCATCTTCTAGGTGGCTCCTAAGGTGAATCTGATAGAATGGAATGTGGATATGAATACAAAGAATTCAGGACCAATCTTGGAGAGAATGGTGAGAACCATTTCTTTCTCCTCCTTCGATTTATCATCCCCGCAAGCTTTGAGTTGCGACAGTAAATCCTTAGATTTTGTAAAGAAACCTTGGATATTTTCGAAGATTTTTGGATCCAATGTGAGAATATCCACCTCCAACATGTGTCCCCTCATCTCATCCTATTTTCCAAAGATCCCTTCCAAGGTGGTCCAGGATTCATTGGGAGTTTTACAGGAAGATATGTGAAAAAGGAGACCAGGAGAAATAAGACTGCAAATTGTTCCGAGTGCCTCATCCATGCGATTTAAGTACTTGAATTTTTCTATGGATGATGTCGGTTCTGTATCTGTATTCAAGTTTAACTTGTACAACCCTCTGGTTCGGAGATGTATGGATATTTTCTCCTTCCATGCAAAATAGTTGTAAGGTGTAAGAATGAATTCTTTTTGGAAATCCATCTTTCCGCTGTCTTCAATCTCTTGTACCTGCAAAATTTGTTGGTGTAGCTTTTGTTTAGCAGTTTGTCAGCTCTGATACCATGTAAATGTTTTGAAACTGCACAAAATATATCTAGCTAAACAATAATACACACATTTGTAGAGAGAATTGGAGAAAGAAGAAGAAGGAGAGAAAGAATGAAAGAATTCTCATTAACCGTTATGAATAATGAATAATTTACACATGATATACTCTGTATAACTGAATGAGTACGCACTGGAGGATAACCAATGCGCCATAGTGGTGGTCTAGAGTGATCTCAACACACACCAACAATTACGGGAGCAAACTGCCACCTAGTCTAGTCTCTCAGGCAGTGACGAGAGTGAACTGCCACCTATTTGAGTTAACTAGTCAACTAGTCTTCAGTTAATTGACTGAACAAAGAGTAGTGAGGAGTTAACTCATGGAATCAAGGGTAATGTTCCAGTTTGGTGATGATCCCAAGGCAAGGTCGAATTAGCATGGTGATGATCCCAATGTTGCATGGTGATAAAACCAATGCAACATCTAAACTCAACTCAACTAGTCAATCTGAAGTGTCAACTAAAAGAGAATATTCTCCAGGTGGAATATTCTCCCCTAAAATATAGGAGACTGGATAATGACTAATTATGACTAATAAACAAGGAAAAACCTTAGGAAAAAGAAATCCTAGGTGTGTGTGAAGTAACTCCAACATAATGTCTACATTAGCGAAGATGAGGAAATGGGTGATTCCTAAATATACTCGGATCATTATATGTTAGTTGTATTAAGTGTAAGTACTATGTGTGAGGATGCAATTTATACATCTTTTGTAATTTTGATAATTCTAGGCTTTTAGCCTAATACTTTGTATATCTTGTTTTTAATATAAATGACTTATGTTGTTCCTTTAATGATTCATCTCTTATTTGACCAATGTGTGTTTTGTTTATCTAAAGAATATTTACAAGAAATATTCATCAGAAAGATATGTTAGCAAGAGATTTTGTTTATAATTTATTGGTTTCAATGTACTTAAGCCGATGCAAAATTTCTTATTTCTGTTGAGCACACACTTATACTGAGAGGGGAGGGTGAATCAATATAAGATTGTCTTTTTCCTTTTTAACATTCATAAAAAAAAATGAAGCTATCACATCAGTATAACAACTAGAAGACACAATATGTAACGTGGAAACCCTTTCGGGAGAAAACCACAAATTTTTTTTTTTATTAATTTGTAGGCACCAACCTACAGTTACAAATGTTTGTAGGTGCCAACCTACTAGAGACACAAATCCCCACTACTTTTCCTAGGAACCGACCTACAAGAGACATCGATCGCCTATGTTGTTTGTAGGCACCGACCTATATGAGACACTGATCCCCTTTTTTGTTTGTAGGCACCTACTTAGATGAGACATCGATTCCCTTTGTTGTTTGTTGGCAACGACCTACAGGAGACACCGATCCTCTTTCTTGTTTGTAGGCACTGACCTATAGGAGACACCTATCCCCTTTGTTGTTTGTAGGCACCGACCTATAGGAGACACCGATCCCCTCTACTTCTCCCGTCTTCACAAAATCTTCTCTGTGCTCTTTACTTCTGCTTTCACTCTGCCTTCACTAGATCTTCTAGCTTCTTTTTCAACTTCTATCTCAAAACTTGCACTGTGCTCGCTTCTTCTACTTTTGCTCTACCTTAGATATGCACTCACTCTTTTTTCTTTTGCCAAATCTATTTTTTAGAACGTCAAATCTGATCTTCGCCAATATTTAATTGTTTCTCCTTGAATGATGTTCAATTGTAACTCCTTGAATGATATTCAATTGTCACTCCTAAAATGTTATGCATAAGAATAATACATTTTCACCCACACACACATTTTTTCTCATAACCCTCTTCTTTATTTATACTTTTCCATAAGTTTTACTTGAAAAGTCATGTTCTTTTAAAAGTCACGATTTTTATTAAATAATAATTAATTTTCCCCCTTTTTAATTTTTAATTCATTTTTACCATATCATGGGTGAAATATACCACCATGGTTTGTAAATCCATGTGCACTTTTACTTTTACCCTTTATAATCCATTTTCATGTTTACTTCACTTTTACGTAAACTCCATTTTCACTTTTTACCTTTTTCTTTAATCCACTTTCATGTTTACTCCTCTTTTACCTAAACTTCACTTCCACCTAAATTTTCAACTTTTGTTATTTGTTAAAGTCATATTTATATTTAATCCACCTTCATTTTTACTCAACTTTTACGTAAACTCCGTTTCCACTTAACTTTTCCACTTTTGTATTTATCAAAGTCACATTTATATTTGATCACTTACTAACCTTTGACATCGATGACAATATTTTATTCAACAATCTCCCCCTTTATCATTGATGACAATCTTGTAGTAAAAAACACATAATCCTCCATAAATAGAAACAGTTCTCCCTTGTATGCAACTCTCCCCCTTTCTGTAATTCTCCTCCCCTTGTCTACAACTCTTCCACTGTCAATAATTCTCCCCCTTTAACATCAATGGAAAATGTATGCCCCCCCTGAGTTGTGCTTTTGTCTGAGATATACAAATGTTTCTCTAGGAAGGGGTTTGGTAAAAATTATCAGCAACTTGTTTCTCAGTGGCAATGTATTCCATCTTGACACTTAGTTCAGCTACATGTTCTCTTAGGAGGTGGTACTTGATGAGAATATGCTTCGTCTTTTTCTGCATAGTTTCTTTTGTTGTGCTGCTCCCACTTAGAATGTGCTTTCTCTTGTGGTTTTCTGAAGTAGCTCCCCCTGTGAATGTACTATCTTTTCTTGTAATTTTTGATTTGTCTCTGTTTTTCTGTCACTCTCTTGAACTGCTCCTTTTTCTACTTATTAAAAAACTGACAAATACTTGCTAGATGTTTCACTATCACAGTACTATTAGCTATTCACAAATGATAGGATTGGTTTCCTTCAACATTTGCTCAAAATATATTGCTAAAAAATGAATGGCCAGCTGCTAATAAAAAAATGTCCATCTACAACTTATCACATCTCCATGTGCTTTGAATCTTTAAGCTTCTATGTGCCTTCATAGCTTCTAAGGGATCTTCCACTATCACACATATGTTTCTGATTTGGTAGTGCTTGAATGTCATCAAACCACCATCCAATTGTCCTTCAAAAATACTTTCTTGAACATGGTCAATGTTGGTCACAATGTATAGAATATCTATTTGGACTTGTCTTTTATTTTTCACAGTAGATACCTCAAAACACACCAACTCTCAAAGTTCCATACACTGCTCACAAAGGATTATGATATTTCCCTAGACAAATGTGTAGAGTTGTCATCAAATTTCATTCCCAACTGTAAAAAATCCTTCAAGGTTTGAAGAAGGAATATCCAGAATACTGAATGAAAATTATATGCATGTTGCCTAGAATATAACATCCTCCACTTTTACTTTTTCTGTCATGAACACTGCCTGCCTCAATGGTATAAATTGCTTGAACATGATACAACAACACTTCTAAGAAGTATGAACACTGTCACCAACAAGGCAAGATAATCAGTCTCTGTCAATCCAAATAGTCTATGTATCCAACATAAGTGTTGAATTATTGTAACTTCGAAGAATATTCTACTTATATTTGAGTCATTATTGTATAGATCAAATTCCCTTTTGTGGATTGATCAAGTCGGGTCTTGTATAAGATCAAATCCCATTTTATGGATTGGTCAAGATGTATTTGTATGGTGGTATTTTTAAAGTTGGCCCCTAGTAATTTTAAAGTGGTTTTAGCCACTTCTAGGAGAAGTTGGCTCCACCAAGTGAAGAGTCACAACCCTAGCACCAACTCACAACTTGTATTTATATGTGAGGATGGTGCCTCATTTGAACACACTCACCACACTAGCTCTGTAGCTATGAAGAAGTGCATAAGTCTTGGAGGAACTGCTACTGCAGCTAAGTGTGACATCAAGGAGGGTTTTTGTTCTATCTCTTAGTATTTCTTGGTTAAGTGGCACACTACTCTTCCTAGTGAAGGAGTAGATGATGATGTTTTGTTCGGTCTTTGAACTATCTATATTGAGGAATTGTTTGCTGGTTTTTCTCCCCCATGAGGGTTTCCCAAGATAATCTTTGTGTCTCTATTGTTTTTGTGATTGTCCCTCTTTTAGTGATCTTATTTATGTAGCGAATGTGCTAAATGATTATAATAATAAATAAGAACCGTAACTGCTAGCTATATAAGTAAAAAATCAACATGGTATCAAAGCAAGCCTGAAAGAGACCAACTCATAGTTTATAAGAAGTAGCTTGCTTCAACGCAGCCTCTCCAAGATTCAATTTCAGTATTTCATCTGCTACAATATTAGGGTTTCTGCATAAACCCTAAGTGTGATGTTTTCCTTATTTGAGGAGGACGTTGGAGAAAGTAACCACAACTAGGAACTCGCCCTAGGAGGTCACATCTAGTCCCTGATCAGAATTCCAAAATTTGAGTTTTGAGAAATTAGGGTTTCCTCATAAAACCCTAAGTTGTAGTTGCAGTACCAGTTGCAGTTGCAGTTGTAGTTGCAATGCCAATTCCTTCGTACCAGTTCCTTCATGCCAGTTGCAGTGATTTTTTTTTTTTTTGTGAAGTGTTGGGACTGTTTTTTATTGTTTTAGTGCGCCTTACCTTAGCAAATCTCCAACTATGTTTAAATTACAAGTTGCAACACCTTTGAAGTTTTAAAGGTTCGTTATTGCTTGCCACTGCTACCGGATGGTGCCACTACTTGCCGATACTGTCAGAGGTATGTACTTACATATATTTAAACTGTATCATTATTTTAAAGGGTACTTGTAGGAGAAAGGGAATTTTTTCTAAGCAACAATCATAGATCCAGAAGGATCACAGATCCAACACATTCAAAGGAACTATGCACCCCAAATTTGATTACTTTGATATGCCTCTACTTGTTATGGAATTATTGTGATCTTATGAATATCCAGGTTGCATTTTGATCTATTGAAGTTATCATACTAACCATTGGTCAAAATTAAAATCAAAGTATTAGATTGATTAAGGTTGAGATTATAGAGTTTATTCTCTAACTTAGATTTATGTCAATAAAGCATATTATCTTAGTAGAGAGGACAGGTTGAAGATAATACTTGTTATCTTGAGTGAAGGAGACTCAAAAGAAAAAAAACAATACTCATTCTTGAGGACAAGACTCCAGGTTCTAGGTTTGATTGACTAAGTTGATAAGATTAAGTTTTGCACATGTCAAGTTTGATAACTGCCTCATTGCAAGTAAACATTATAGTTGTGATAACAATCTTTGAAAAGTTTTATACTTGGTAGCATGTGAGGATTATTGAGATAAATGATTATTGTAATCATTTGTCATATATAACTAACATCTCCTCTAGGAGAAACTTCTTGTTTTGTTTCCAGGTTACCGTGGAGGAATGATTGATCACAACACTAGAAGAGTGTTTCTCTCATTCCTTATTATTGTATTTCTTACTTTTTACCCTTGTTTCAGGCAGATCACAAGTGATAGATCTAAAGGAACTACTGTGACGATCATTCTCACTATTGTTTTTATTATTATTACAAAGAGTATTATTCTTGTCTGATGTTTCTCCCTTGTTGTTCTTGTTCCAGGTAGGTCACAAATGATAACCCTGAGGGAGATATGGTGACGGTTGTAGGAGGCAACATATTAGATGAGACATTGAGACAGATCATGAGGAGCATAAGGCTCCAAAGATGACAAAAAAAATCCCTCTAGTGCAATTGATGATTCTTCAAATCATCAGGAAGAGTTAGTAGAGCCAGAAGGGCCTACCCAGAATCATTGCAGTAACCAGGAAGAGACCAATATGGTCCCATGACACTTTGCATGATGCAAAGCCATATAACGTTGACGAGCCATATCATGAGGAGAAGATGGCTCCACCAATGGTGATGCAGGCGACCCCACCAAGTACCATCTCATAAGGAGATAGAGTTCAGAGGGAGTCATCCCTCACTATCTAGCAAGGAGGAGAAGTCTCCCCAGGACCATTCATAGAGATGTATAAAGCTTGATTTGTGTCCAAAGGATTTGCCCAGCAAGAGGGAGATGACTATGACAAGACACTTGCTCCAATAATTGAAGAAATAGTTCCATTATTCGTGAAGATATCCAGAGCAACCATGATTCCGATAAAGTATGAGATTTAGAGGGAGCAGTCCCTGTATTTGAGATTAAGTTACCTCCATGAAAGAAGAAAATCCACTCTCAGTTTTAGATGAAGTTGTTGCCATCATAGAATAGAGGAGCTACTCTAACAGTTCAAAAAAATACAATGAGAATAGAGCAATCATTATTAGCTTCAGAAATTGCAGATGCAAGTGAAGAGTCCCGGTTCTAGAAGGAACAGTTATAGAAAAAGTAGAGGACATACTCTCAGGCAGATAGACAAATAGTGCTTTGTAGAAAGCACATAGAACCAACACATGATTATGTAGAATGAGCTGCAATTGAGCAAGTGTACCAAGTGATGTGAAAATTTGGTTTCGAAGTACAGGACAATAAGACTTATGTATGCAAGTTGAAGCAAGCTCCAAGAGCTTGGTATGGTAGGATTGATATCTTTTTGATGAGCTTGGGAATTACCAAGAGTAAAGTTGATCCCAACCTTTACTTCAAGATTAAGAATGATGGACCAATTATATTGCTGCTATATGTGGATGACTTGTTCTTAACAGATGAAGAAAAGCTCATCATAGGTTGTAAAAAGAAGTCTGTCGTTGGATTTGAAATGACGAACTAGGCTCGATGCACTATTTCTTAGGTCTTGAAGTATGGCAGAGCAAAGAAGATATTTTCCTTATTCGAGGAAAGTATGCCGTGGGAATTTTGAAGAGATTCAAGATGATGGACTATAAAACCATGTCTACTCCTATGGAGACGGATATGAAGTAAATGGTTGATACTTCATCAGAAATAGTTGATTTTACTCTATACAGATAGATATTGGTTTGTTGATATATCTGAATAATACCAGACTAGATATGTGCTTTTCTGTGAGCACCTTGAGTCAGTATCTGGTGGAGCTTAGATGTGTTCACCTGGTCGCTGCAAAGCATGTGATGAGATACCTTAAGGACAAAAAAAACACTTCAGGATGTTGCTTCAGTTTGGGGTCAGCCATGACTTCGTGGTAAAGAAAGAAATAATCTAGTATTGCTCTCAGTACGACAGAAGTGGAGTACATTGCATCATGTTCTGCCAATTGTGAAGCCATATGGATTTGGAAGTTGTTAACAGGTCTGTTTGATATGGAGATGGAATCTACCATGATTGTATTTGATAACCAGAGTTGGATAAAGATGACAAAGAACCCAGTGTTCCATGATAAGACAAAGCACATACATATCCGATATCACTACATCCATGACATGGTGCATAAGGGAGATGTAAAGCTCCAATATGTCGGCACATATGAGCAGGTTGCAAATGTGTTGACTAAGCCTCTATCTCATGTGAATTTTGAGTACTTCCGAGACAAGCTTAGTGTTTTCCGAAAGGACCTCCCTTGAAAGGGGGAGTGATGCTGATGATACTATGGTATCTTGACCAACATCGGGTAGCTCAGTTAGGATTTTATATCCTATGGGACCAATCATCCCTGGACAAATCTCGAAGGTCCAGTAAGGATGTCCTGTCAGAGTACTTGTGCATGTATATTCCAACTATGGTCAGCAGTGGTAGCTCAGTTAAGATTTTATATCCTAGGGAATCTTATGATTCTTGGGAAGATCCCAAAGGTTTGGTAAGGACAGTCTGTCAGAGTACCACGTGGTAGCTTGTTGGGATTTTATATCCTAGGGAATCTTATGATTCCTAGAAAAATCCTGAAGGTATGGTAAGGACGGTCTGTCAGAGTACCACAAATTTTGTTGTTGATGCACCTGCCTCATTCTGTTGCCACATATTGATGTTGATGTCCCAACTTTGTGATGTTGATGATGTTGTTCCAACTTCGTGCTATTGATGTTGATGTTCCAACTTAATGTTGTTGTTGGTGATGATGTTATTTCAACTTCGTGTTGTTGATGTTGATATTCCATCTTCATGCTGTTGATGATGATGATGTTACTCCAACTCCGTGCTACAGATGATGATGATGATGCAAACAAATTTCGATGACCTATAGATATGACCAAAAGTGTTCCTGACGTTGATGACGATGTCTCCTCCTCTTGATGATGTATTGAGTCCAGTTAGTTGTTATTAATGTTGTCAATAGAATACCCTTCTTTTTAAGGGGGAGTGTTGAATTATTGTAACTTCGAAGAATATTCTACTTATATTTGATTCATTATTGTATAGATAAAATCCCCTTTTGTGGATTGATCAAGTCGGGTCTTGTATAAGATCAAATCCCCTTTTATGGATTAGTCAAGATGTATTTGTATGGTGGTATTTGTAAAGTCGACCCCTAGTAATTGTAAAGTGAATTTAGCCACTTCTAGGAGAAGTCGGCTCCACCAAGTTAAGAGTCACAACCCTAGTGCCATCTCACAACTTGTATTTATATGTGAGGATGGTGTCTCATTTGAACATACTCACCACATTAGCTCTGCAACTATGAAGAAGTGCACAAGTCTTGGAGGAACTACTACTGTAGCTAAGTGTGACGTCAAGGAGGGTTTTTGGTCTATCTCTTAGTATTTCTTAGTTAAGTGGTGCACTACTTTTCCTTGTGAAGGAGTAGAGGAGGATATTTTGTTAGGTCTTTGGTCTATCTATATTGAGAAAGTTTTTGATAGGTTTTCTCCCCCATGAGGGCTTCCCAGGATAATCTGTGTGTCTCTATTGTTTCTGTGATTGCCTCTCTTTCAATGATCTTATTTATGCAACTAATGTGATAAATGATTATAATAATAAATAAGAACCGTAACTGCTAGATGTATAAGTAAAACTTCAACAATAATCAATAGTACATCAACAATAGTCGAACATGGTTGGGTTGGTCCCAACAAATCCAAGTCGATTCAATAAGAAATAGTCGAGTCAACAAGAAGACATCAATTGGGTTCACATATCAACAACATCAAGTATTCCCTTTTGAGGGATCGATAAGTAGCGGTACCAATTATTGTCAAAACTTCTAATTGATGGACAACCCAGTCAAAACTCCAGTCAACTGTCATGTCGGGTCAATCCTCAGTTGACCACTTCCAATGAAATCATTAGTAAGTGAGAGGAACATTGCATGACTGTAAAACTGATGATAGACAACAATATGAATTCCTCAAGCAATTGGTAAAATGATTCCATGACCATCCATCAATCCAACCACAACTATCTTGGTAGTCGACACTAGTCCACAATTCTAACTTTCACGTTTCTTCTGCAATGATTTGAAAACATGATTTCCATTCCTTCTATTTTTATGGTGAGGATGATGATAGGGCACATAGTTTTGTGTTGGTTGATCAGAGGAAGTAGGTTCAGGGTTAGGTTCACTTACGGGAGTAGAAAAACCCGACATATCAACAACAATGTCATTTGTAACAACATGCTCAAATGATGGCATGTGAGGAGCATGCAGCTCATCAATCTGTTCGACACAATAAATAGTAGGTTGTTCTTCTAGAAAACCAGTCTGAACTCCTCCTGCAACAAATATAACTTGGTTGCAGCAAGACTAGATGTAGGTAGGGAGGAAACAACGACATCATATCCAAGACCAATCTTAATGAGTGGAGACCTTTGACAATTTATGATATCACATAATATTTCAGTACTCTTTTCAAACTTCAAGCTTCTGTTCAAGTGAGTAGTTGATATTTCCAAATCCTTTCTTAAGAAAACAATCTTAGATTCTAGATCTTCATAATTTTATTCCTTTTTCTTCAGCTGGATTCTCACCACTTCTTCTGTACTTCTTGCCTCTTCTAATTGAACTTTTAGGATTTTGATCATATTTTTTGATTCTTCAAGACTTTGTGATATTTTGGATTTTGAATCACGATCCTCTTCTTCATATTTTTGCGGTTGTAACTTTTGTTTCAAATTCATTTTCCTTAGCTTCTTTATTTCACTTAAGGAACATATGAGTTATTCTTCAAGATCCACTTCTCCATCTATTTCAACATTTTCCTCTTCTTTTGAATCCATCATTTTTTCCCTTTGTCTTCATCAATATTTGTTTTGATTGCCATAAGAAGAGTTTCTTCTCTATCACCATCAGAACTTCTTTCGCTGCTTTCTTCAGATGAATCATTGACCCCTTTTGAGTATAGGCTCTTCTTATGATTATAAGAGTTCTTCTTATTTTCATGCTTGTCCTGTTTGTGTCTATTTATGTGTTGATGATGTTTTCTCTTTACATTATAGTCTTCTTCATTATCACTATTTTCATTTTTCGCATATGGACACTTAGCAACAAAATATCCTACTTTTCTACAGTTAAAGCATTTAAAGGGAAAATTACCTTTGTATTTGTTAGATCCCTTTTTGAGTTTTCTCATAAAATTTGTTTTCTCTGCATTTGATTCACAACTGGAACAATCACTTGATTTGTGCTCTTTGTTATTCATCTTCTTTGAGGCTTTGAAAGTTGTTTCCCTTTTTGATGGTTTTTCCTTTTTAGTCCTCATTTCATATGCAACGAGGATCCCTTGCAATTCATCCATTGTTAATTGATCAAGATCCTTCATTTCCTCAATGGCAGAGAATTTGGAATCAAATCTTAAGGGGAGTGTCCTCAACACCTTTTCCAAATCATTGGTTTTGCCATTGTTTCACCAAGTCCTATGATGGTGTTGACAATTTCGTCCACACGAAGGAGATAGGTTGCAACATTTTCTTCATCTTTCATCTTCAGAGTCTCGAACTATCTTCTATGAGTTTGGAGCTTAGCCTTCTTGACCTTGTCATTATATTTATGGATGTTTTGAAGTTTGTCCCAAATTTATTTCACAGATTTGGAATGCATTACTTTGACAAACTGTGATTCTGACAGTTCACACAAGATGGCATTCATGGATTTTGCATCATTTTCACTAGCCTTTTTCCCAGCCGTATACGTTGGTGGAGTTTTTGGGGTTGTATAACCAGTCACGAATGATTGAAAAATATCAAAACCAAAGGCCATTAGATGTGTTCGCATCCTTATACTCCAAAAGGCATAGTTTTTTCCGTCAAACAACGTAGCCTTGTTTGTAGAGAAACCTTCAGACTTGCCATATGTGCTCATGAGATATAACTTCTAGTGGTTGGACTATTTCCGATGGAACCTGCTCTGATACCAATTGTTGAGAACACACTTATACTGAGAGGGGGGGGGTGAATCAATATAAGACTATCTTTTTCCTTTTTAACATTCATAAAACATAATGAAGCTATCACATCAGTATAACAACCAGAAGACACAATATTTAATGTGGAAACCCTTTCTGGAGAAAACCAAAAAAACCTATTTTAATTAATTTGTAGGCACCAACCTATAGTTACAAATGTTTGCAGGCACCAACCTAATGGAGACACCAATCCCCACTATTGTTCGTAGGCACCAACCTACAAGAGACACCGATCACCTCTACTATTTGTAGGCACCGACCTACAAGAGACACTGATCCCATATATTGTTTTTAGTCACTGACCTACATGAGACACCGATCCCCTTTGATATTTGTAGGCACCTACCTACAGGAGACACTGATCCCCTTTGTTGTTTGTAGGAATTGACCTAGAGGAGACATTGATCCCCTTTTTGTTCAATAACAAATGTATTCCAATAGAGGACAAAGACCTTCAATAACTACTCACACAACTAGATCAAAGATCAACACATTGATATTTTGATGTGGTAAAACCCCTACAGGGAAACATCCACGACCCCAACCAACACGACCACTTGGAAAAATTTATTAATGCAAAATAACAAGATTACAGAGAGATTTTACAAGAGAGTTTCTCACAATCGATCATCGAAAAATGACCGTTCATGCTCTCTAAATAGAGATCATGGACCAATCGGGTGCTAAGACACAGATCAATGTAGTCGTTCATATCGAGGAGAATATGAATTTTCAAATCACTCTATGTCGGGAACATATCGTGATTGTCGGATTTCCTAACTACAAATGCATACTAAAGAAACACACTTTTACCTAACAACACATTAGACCAAGTAGATCTTATCTAACTCCTAAGTGTTTAAATATTCTAACATCCCCCCTTAAGAACAACTTGGGATCGAATTGAAGGATTTACAATAGTGACACAATAGGAGAAGGAAGGAGGCATTAAAGCCTATCCCCCCTTAATGACAACTTCCTGAATTCCTAACATAGATCGAAGTTTGGAAAACTTCGCTTCTGTAAGAGACTTTGTGAAAATGTCTGCAACTTGATCTTTTGTAGGGAAAAAGAGCACTTCAATAACTTGATCATGAATGTGATTTCTGATGAAGTGCATGTGTATCTTGATGTGTTTGTTGCGCTGATGTTGAACTTGATATTTGGTGAGCTTGATGGTACTCTGATTGTCGCACCAAAAGCTGGTTGAATGCTGCTATTGGAATCCAAATTTTGAAAGGATTCGTCAAAGCCACAAGGCTTCCTGACTTGCATTTACCACTGCTCAATACTCTGCTTCTACTAAAGAAAGTGCAATATCCTGTTGTTTCTTACAAGGCCAAGTGTCAGGTCCTGAACCAAGGCTAAAAACATAACTTGCAGTAGAATTTTGATCATCAGGGTCACTGGCCCAATCTCAATCAGTGAAACCAACCAATAAAGGAGTCCCCCTTGAACTGTAATGTATCTCGAATTGAATTGTACCCCAGACATACCGAAGTATCCTTTTAGCTACTTTCCAATGGATTTCATGGGGTGTTTTCATATACCCACTACTTCATTTGGGTCAAATTCTGATGGCGCGTTCGACACAATTGCCACTTTCTATTGTTGGAAGACCGACAAACCTCAGACCCCCTCAAACGTCGTTTCACATGACGT
This sequence comes from Picea engelmannii, assembly GCA_009831015.1. Classification (NCBI taxonomy): domain Eukaryota; kingdom Viridiplantae; phylum Streptophyta; class Pinopsida; order Pinales; family Pinaceae; genus Picea; species Picea engelmannii. The sequence goes on along the minus strand of ML837836.1, from coordinate 558 downwards.
CGTTTTTCCGACGACCTAGTTTTCGTCTATATTGAGACGTTTCAAACATGGCAAGAGAGACGTTGCAAACGTGGCAAGACCGACGTTTCAAACGTGGCAATACCGATGTTTCAAACGTGGAAAGAGAGACATTGCAAACGTGGCAAGACCGACGTTTCAAACGTGGCAAGAGAGACGTTGCAAACGTGGCAAGACCGACGTTTCAAACGTGGCAAGTGAGATGTTGCAAACGTGGCAAGTGAGACGTTTCAGATGTGGCAAGAGAGATGCTTCAAAGGTGGCAAGACCAAAGTTTCAAACATGGCAAGTCAGACGTTTCAGATGTCTGAAACGTGGCAATAGAGACATCTAGAACGTGGCAAGACCGACGTCTTGAAGGTGGCAAGTTCTCGTCTAAAACGTGGGAAGAGAGACATTAAGAGGTATCATCTCCGACATGGTTGCTATGGGAGAGACACTCCAAAATGTCGCAATAGCGACCTTCTTGTAGGTATTTAAAAAAAAAATACAATATCAGTACTAAGAGGGACAGGTACATTAACCTTTGCTAAGATACTA